>WSLM01000346.1:0-12215 GCA_019677335.1 Ceratobasidium sp. UAMH 11750 | reverse complement strand
CACGCAACAAAAACGACTACTCGGGCAATACTTTGCCAATCCCAATCGTTTATCTCATCAAGGTCTCCTTGAGACCGTGGAAATGGACGCGAGCCTTGACGATTTGAATCATTGGCTTCAGCAGGCAGACGAACAATTGCTGAAACGCGAGATGAATATGGCGCAGCGGCAAATCGCGGATTGTGGGAGGCTGATGGGGATTGTATCTAATATGATGGAGAAACTTCGTGAGTCTATTGTAAGAATTGGCTTGAGTTGTGTCTGATTATTATGTCGTGTGGTAGGCGCAGATGACGAACAGTATCGAAAGGAAAGGGAGGAGTGACGGCGTGAGGAAAAGCTGGCTTGGCGGGTTCGGGCGGAAGAAAATAATGGATTCATCCGAGCTTGGGTTAATAGTAGTGCCGCTGTGGAGATGGGAAAGAAGAGAATATAGACCAGGAAATGGGGTTCTCGAGATACAGCTAGCATATTTTGATGGAATCACATTGCAGTCATCTTGTTCTATGCATATACCCATGTGTAACAGCACTCTTCTTTTACGGACACAAAGAATACTACCCCAAATCACTAGCCTAGTCAACGAATAAGTCCTTTTCAATGAATCTACGTGGGAATATAAATACCAATCACCCTTCCTCCGGAGCTTGCAACGCAGCTTGCCATTACCCCGACACAACTCCTACCTCCGTGTAACCGCGTCTTAATACCGCTTTGGATCATTCTTCGCATGCAACACATGCGCGCTCTGCACAAACTTTCCAGCTTGCGCGACCTCGTCGGAATCCACCGCCCCTCTATTAACGGGAACTGTTTGATAAATATCAATGTGCTGAAACCAAAAAGTGGAACCAAGCCGTTTAGTAAGTCATTTTCTTGCTCATGTCTATACCTACCCGCTACATATGGTAACCCACACTAAGCCAAACTACTTGCACCGAGATGAATCTGATTCGGCGGCGCTCTGCGCCCACAATAACTCAGTAATAGGAACTATACAATCCGATAAACTGCTGAAATCGGAAAGTAAAACTAAACCGCCTAGTAGCTACGTACACGGCTTGCAGCTACCATCCTTTCGCCCCATCTCCGCCCCTCCCACCCTTGCTCTATCTCATCTCATGGTTCTAGCTTATTTCTTTGTCTGCCCTTGAATATACTCGGCGACCGCCCAGTCTAGTTTATTGTCGAGGCAAACTCACCAAGCTGATTGATCATCTCAGCCACCTTCGCCAGCAGGCCCTGGCATGCCGCTAATTGCTCCCCTGCTGGGCCCATAACACGGGCCAGCTCCCGCGCCCCGGCTCGCTCGACATTGGCAACCATATTGATTAACTCGTTGTTTGGTAGGGAGAGTGTAGGGGAGATCACACGAGATGAACGTTCCATAATACAGAAAAGGAATAAATTGGCCTGCAGTTCGCTCCAGTGTACAGAAGCTTTAGAAATTTGAATCTCTCGAACTTGCTGAGACATTTCGATATGGCCTTTGTATCCAGATAGCAAACCGTGTATGCGGGACATGTCGTCCAAAAGGGACGAGTAAGGTGATGGGGCGTCTTTGTTCGCGGAAGACTTGGTGCACGACATAGCAGCCAGAAGCTTAATAGATATAACAAGCAAGACTAGACGACGATGTAGCGAGGGGATTGACCGGGCTGAATAGTAGAAAGGTGCTTTTAAGAGTAGGTGGAGGCTATTAGACTAACGCTTGTGTCAGGGAGTTGCCCGTTCGAATCCATGGAATTATCGCCAGGCGGATCCCACCCCGTGGAGGACGTAAACTGGATCTGACCCAGATGTTGGCAAGTGTCCGCCCCCGGCGCAAGAGCAAGACCTGCCATGTCGGGCTTCTAGCCTCCCGCATGTTCGAAGGGTCTTTCGGATCGATTGGCGCCTGGCCTGCCACCCGACAGCTGTCGTTGAAGCCAACGGCTATGCGCCTCAATGAGGCAAGTATTATAGCCAGAGTGAGTCAATAGTGATACAACGAAGATACCACGCATGCCCTAATCTCTGTGGTGAATGTAAGGCAAAATTAACGTTGTACTGATCAACGGCGATTATATTCTGGTTGCAGTGACGTTGGGTTGTTTAAGATGTCCCCATTTGCATCACTACATGTCTCAAGAAGCTGGAGGGGAGGGGGAGTGGTCCACCATAAACGTAAGTCTCGACCCACAGACCCGTTCACACTCGGGGACTCTGCACTGCCCACGATAATTTTCTCTTTGCCCTTTGCCCTTCAACCTGTCCGAATTAGCCTGCATCCCATGGACAGAACGTTTGGTAGGATTCAGCATGCTTGTTAAATCCAATTATCTTGCGTAGAGCAATCGCCGTTGAGTTTAGAATCTTTTGCATTCTCGCTATCGCCATGTGCCCACACTCTAGCCAAATATGCCCACAACACACTACTGTAGATCGACGTTGCCAAGAAATAGCCATTATCTTGTCGGCTCCTGTGGATTGCAAAGGCACCCAGGCGCCAGCCGAGTCATGCCTCAGTAGTTTCCCCGTGCTGATCCAGTGGTCCCCGAACCTCTGGCAACGGGACCACTGCCGCAGGGTTGATCCAAATTTATACTTTACCCCTAGAAAGGAATTGCAATAAAAATGGATCTAAACAAATCAGGTGGCTGGTGTTTGCAGGACCAATTCATACAGCGGAGCAGGCAAACTCGTGGTGCCGCATGTCGGGACCTGTCACTCTTGCAGGAGGACATCTCTCGTCGCTGCTGATACTCTCCCCTCCAACCGCAACTCTTGATGGGCCCCATCTGTCCGCCCCCGTTCTATAAAAGCTGGCCTTGTCCAGTTCTGCTTCCACCATCCCCCTTCCCCTTTGAAGGCCGACATCATCAACCTAGCTACCCTTACTTAAGTGCCCACTGCGTTATGTCCCACACCAAGCACACTGGTGTAGGCGCCGACAAAAATATGACCCTATATGCGCCTCTTTTAACCGAAATCCACACTGCGCTCAGCTCTCTCGCCACAAACCACAACCAAATTACCGCTCACCAGCCGACACGCGCTCAGCAATCTGTTCAAAATGCTACAACATGGAACACGCAACAAAAACGACTACTCGGGCAATACTTTGCCAATCCCAATCGTTTATCTCATCAAGGTCTCCTTGAGACCGTGGAAATGGACGCGAGCCTTGACGATTTGAATCACCAGCTTCAGCAGGCAGACGAACAACTGCTGAAACGCGAGATGAATATGGCGCAGCGGCAAATCGCGGATTGTGGGAGGCTGATGGGGATTGTATCTAATATGATGGAGAAACTTCGTGAGTCTATTGTAAGAATTGGCTTGAGTTGTGTCTGATTATTATGTTGTGTGATAGGCGCGGATGACGAACAGTATCGAAAGGAAAGGGAGGCGCGACGACGTGAGGAGGAAAAGCCAGCTTGGCGGGTTCGGGCGGAAGAAAATAATGGATTCATCCGAGCTTGGGCTAACAGCAGTGCCGCCGTGGAGATGGGGAAGAAGAAAGCATAGAGCAGGAAATGGGGTTCTGGGGATATGGCGGGTATAATTGGGTGGAATCACATCGCAGTTATCTTATTCCGCGCATACACCCAAATGTAACAGCACTCTTCTATTATGGATATGAACGGTATCCCAAGTCACTAGCCTAGTCAACGAATAAGTCCTTTTCGATGAATCTACCAGGAGTATACATGCCGGCCGCCCTTCCTCCGGAACTTGCAATGCAACTTGCCATTACCCCGATACGACGCCCCCCGCGTCCGCAAAACAGTGTCCCAATACCGCTTTGAATCATTCTTCACATGCGACACATGCGCACTCTGCGTAAACTTTTCGATGCGCGTCACCTCATCGGGACCCACAGTCACTAACGAGAACTGTCTGGTAAATATTAAAATGCTGAAACCAAAAAGTTGAATCAAGCCGTTTCATGGTACATGTGCTAGAGGTTGTTGCCACTTTATACCACCTTCTGTATGTCACTCAACTCCGTTACCCTTTGCCACACCACCCTTCATCCACACTTGAATGCGCCAATAAATTTCTGATTCCTGGTGGTGACCAACCAACCCCCCGTTGTTCGCACCTATCAACATTGTTCTAGCACGTCCTCGTGGTCCTGGTTTGTTTCGTCGTCTGCAGCTGGATATGCTCAATAACCGTTTGCCCAAGTTTATTATCACGGCAAACTCACCAAGCTGATTAATCGCCTCAGTCACCCTCCCCAGTGAGCCCTGGCATATCCTTAATTGCTCTCCTGCTGCACCCATGAGATAAACCAGTCTCTGCTCCCCGGTTCGCTCAGCTTCAGCAGCCTTGTTGATTTGCCTGTCACTTGGCAGAAAGAGCGCATAGGGAATCAAGCTGAATGAGCCGCCCATCGCGTGGATGCTGAACAAATGGGCCTTTCGTTGGCTCCAGCTCGTGCGAGCTCTAATTGACTGAACCTCTCGATCTTTCTGGGACACTTCGACCCAGCCTTTGTATAGGGACAATGAATTATATACGCCCAACAAGTCGCTCAGGAGGGATGTGTAAGGTGACGGGGTTTCATCGTTCGAGTCGGACCTGGTGTGTGGCATGGCGAATAAAGACTTGAAAGAGATGGCAAGCTGGGCTAAATGACGGCACGGTAAGGGGAGGAGGTGAGTGGGCTGAGTGGTGTGAAGCTGCTTTTATGGACACGCAAGGGTTATCGCACTTGCCTTTGTGCCGGGGAGTTGCACGTTTCAATCGATGGAATTATCTCCAAGTAAATCTATTTTGTGAAGGAGGACGTAAAGACGGGTTTGATCTAGCCACTAGCTGGCGCTCGTCCCAGGCGGCGTGGGAGCAAAACTTGCTGGATTAGGCTTCTAATGCCTCCGCACGCCTCAAGGGTCTCTTGGATTGAATGGCGGAGCACCTGGCCTGCCAGCCGACGCTATTGTCAATACCTACGGCTATATCCTCAGGGAGACAATTAGCTATCTATTGAGCCAACTCGGGTGTAGTGAAGCGCAAGGAAGACTGCGCGTAAGCCCTATTGCCTACGTGCGGCGGGCACAAGGCAAAGTCAAGGCTGTATCAACCAACGGCGATGTCATACTGTTGGCGTTTGAGATTTTGGGGTGTTCCCGTTCGAATCGAGTTATCCCAAGATCCAGATCTAACAATATATTGTATATTTACGCACAGAGCGCTGTATCCACTAACATCATGGACGGGGTGTTCGCTGAGATTCAAAGGTTCCGAAAAGCAGTTGCCTTGGCTAGTGAAACTGTAGTTTAGTTTTACCACGCAAAGCCATGTTCTTGCTGTAGTCCGTTCACAGGTTCTACCGAGCTACAAGATGTACACGTCGCATCGGATTGATATTGCCAGGAGATAACCTTCAGCTGGCCAGGCTCTGCACTGCGAGGGCGTCATGGGCGCCAGGCGAGTCATCTAGCGAGCCTCCCCGCGCTGACCCAGAAGATTGGCTGCAAGCCACAGGTCGCCCACGGGGTTGATCCACATTAATATCCTGCTCTCGAAAAGGGGTAAAACAAGATCTAAGCAAAACAAAGAGCAGGATCGATTCATTCACTGAGCAGAACATGCAAACTCGTGTTGCCACATGCTGGGACCTGTCACTCCCCGAGGTTAGTGGCAGGATGTCTCTCGTTGCTGCTCATCCTCATCCTCCCTCCAAAATTCTTGGTGGGCTTCGTCTGTCTGTTGCCGTTCTATAAAAGCCAGCCTTGTATTGCTCTGCTCTCACCGCTCTCCCTCCCTTGGAGCGCCAACGCCATCGACTTGGTTGTTTTTACTTTTCCTCTACATTATGTCCCATACCGAGCATGCTAGTGCAGACCTCGACGACGATACGTCCCTATATGCGCCTCTTTTAGCCGAAATCCACGCTGCACTTAACTCTCTCATCACAAACCACAACCAAATTACCGCTCACCAACCGGCACGCGCCCAGCAGTCTCTCCAAAACGCTGCAACATGGCACGCGCAAAACCAACGAATGCACAGCCAATACCTTGCCAGTTCCAATCGTTTATCCTATCGAGGCCTCCTTACGGCCAGGGATATGGACACGAGTCTTGATAATTTAAGTCGTCGGCTTCAGCTGGCGGATGAACAATTTTTGAGACGCGAGGTGAATATGGCGCAGCGGCAGATCCAGGACTGCGAGAGGTTGATGGAGAGTGTGGTTAGTATGATCGAGAGACTTCGTGAGTCTGTCGTACGAATTAGCTTGAGCTATTTCTGATTGTGTCATGTGATAGGCGCGGATGAAGAACGATATCTGGAGGAGAGGGAGGAGAGGGATGAATGGGATGAGGCCCAACGGCGCGAGGAAGCGCTAGCTTGGCGGATTCAAGCGGAGGAGAGGAATAGGTCCATTCGAGCTTGGGTTAATAGCAGTGCTGCTGTGGAGATGGGGGACGAAGAAAGTACAGACCAGGAAACGGGGTACTCTGGAGAATAGGACTAGTATACTTGGGTGGAATCACATTGTAGTTGTTTTGTCCCGCGCATACATCCGGGTGTAACATACTCTTCCATTATGGATACGGACGGTTCCGCAAATAGGATTGTGCCCTTGCCTGTGCTTCCCCGTCGTGTCTCCTCTCCATCACGCTCGGGTATGCCCCTCGTCGTGTGTGGTCTATTATAGGGCTCTGCCCCACACCGACTACAGATAGGATTAAAAAACAACAACTGTGTTCTATCAAAGCTGTATAGTGCGCAACTTCGGGACCGACTACACAATCGAGTCGCTAGCCTAACCAACAACGAATTATTTTCGACGAACCTATATAGGACTGTACCTACCGATCCCTCTCTAGAGCTTACAACGCAGCTTACCATCACCCCGACACGACGCCTCCCACGTCCTTACAACAACATCCCAATACCGCCTCGGATCATTCTTCACATGCGACACATGCGCACTCTGCACAAACTTTTCAACTCGCACCACCTCATCAGGATCCACACCTTCCCCCCTCAACCTCTCCCTCAAACCCCCCGTAAACTTCTCCACGCTCTCAGCAGGCGTCAACCCATCTGCATCTCCATAGACGTACACCTGTGGCACATCCTGGGGCATCAATTTAGGATCGCTTAGTTCTGCGCGGAGAGTCGTAAAATTGTCTGGTCGCCTGTCGATTGTGTTTCTGTATAGGGCGGTGCCGACGTATGCGGGGAGGAGGAGTGTTTTGGCGATTAGGCGGATGGTGTGGGAGGATATGCCGGTTGAGAAAAAGTTGAGAAAGACGTTGAGGGTGATGGTGGAGGGGAGGGAGTCGTAGATTAGGGCTTGGGCGGGGAGAGAGGGTGTGTTTGGGGAGGGGGATGGGCGGGTGTCGGCGAGGCAGTGGGCGAGGTATGTTTGAGCTAGGGCTCCACCTAGTGTACGACGGTTGGGATTAGGTAAGTTGCGGGTATGGGTGAGGGGAGGACTGACCGTTGGAGATGCTGTGTACGAGTAGGCCGGAGGTTGCGGGCGGGTCGTAGGCGTTGATGCCGGCGTCATGAAGGAGTTTGACTACGGGAAGAACGTACAGCTTCTGTTTATTTTCAGAAATGGGTCGGGCAAAGGAGGAGTCGTTAGTGGATGTTTGTAGCTCATGCGATTGAGTGTGTACGCACATTGGTCGGTAGCTCTGCAAACAGCGACTTTAGGTAGGACCGGACAAGGATTTGTGTGGCTGAGGGGTACAACTTGTGGTACATTTCGGTGAATTTGTAGAGCTGCTGTAGACTGGCTCCCACTATATCGGATAGCCACGTCAGGATCACGCCGAGTAGCCTGGAATCACCAACACACTCACTCCATCCGAATAGCAAAATTACTCTACACTCGAAAGCAATGTCAATCACGTTTGTTAAAGGAGAAATAGAAAACGCACCTAGGAGATTTACCAGCGGGGTCTACATCCTTCGACAGGGGATACGAGACGTACACGTCCGTGTTGTCAACCTGTTTAAATGGCCGCTGTATCTTGGGAATCGGCATGGATCGTGCTAGTAGAGGTCAAGGTTGCACCAACAGGTTTGATCGGGCTACTTTGTCCCCGAGAGCACCGACAGTCGTCATGTCTGGCGCTGGACTCGATGAAATGATAAGATCCCGCTGCGCGCTTAGATCAATTGGTCCCGAAAAGGCTTGATTTCATGTACTGTACCAACTTGCTCCCGCTTGCAGTTTGTAACCTGGGGCTCGTTGAGCATGCAAACTCGAGCGCGAAGCATATATACAAGCCAAGTTGCCTAATGCACGAGTCAAAGCCAAACTCGGCTTGCTCAGACATCCTGGTCAGACTACGGCCGGTCTCAGCCCGCTTTCATAATTTAGGCTTTAGGGTGGAGGTCGGTGGAGGTAAACACATGATGCTGGCCGAGTGCAGTTCTGGGAGTAGGCTGTGAGGACAGGCGACTGCGGCCAAGAGAGTGAATGTCAGCATGGAAGGGAACATGGAAAACGGCAGAGGATGACCGTCGCGTTACGTTGGGTTATGTTACGCGGGCCGATGCGCAAAGAGACAAATGTTAGTGTGTTTAGTCGCTGTATACAACGTAGTGAATGCTCGGGAGTATACATTTGACGTGTATCGTATGAGAGCTGGGAGGTTGCGAGGGGCAACGCGGACCGGACAGGGTCGTAGTGTGACTGGACCGGGACAAGCGCCTTGGCACCCCAAAGCCGGAAGCGACGTCGAGGCAGAGCTCTCTCCAGCAGCCTGCAGCCAGTCCGCAGCTGCGCACTCTCCTTGATTCGTTCGTATTTCTTTTTTCAGTTTCATCACAAATTGCCGGCCTCTTGACGAGCGTCTTGGCTTTCCACGGCATTGCCTCACCCCATTTCCTTTTACACCACCACCACGATCGGTGGTCTGCCTCTCTCTTTCTTCCCTCGATAATGTGGTTGCAAGTACGGACGATATGTGCTTTGCTGGTCGTTGCCGCTAGTGCTCTGGGTGCGTCTTGCTCGTCGGTTGCGATGGCGGGTTTTGTTGATCACTTGAGCATATAGCAACGAGCGCTCCTCCCCGCCCGCTCAAACGAATCGCCCATCCATCTACCCTCGCCCTCGAAATCCTCCCACGCACACCCCGCCCACACGGCACACTCTTCACTCGCGAGCTAGAAAGTCCGCGACTACGACACACCGACTCGCTCCGGCTCACGCTCGCCGCCTTTGGACGCACGCACAGGCTGCACCTCCGTCCCAACAACGACCTCCTCCACCCAGCCGCGCGTATCACCCACCTTGCATCCGACGGCAGTGTCATCAGTTCGACTCCCCTCTTGCGCTCGGCGGTCCATGTGTTTGAAGGCGCCGTCATCGACGAGGCGTGGTCTGCCCACCGCCTGCGCGAGGATGCTGCCGGCGGCGTGTCTCGCCCGTGGGGAGAGGTCTCCGACGGCGAACTTGGCTGGGCGAGGATTATTGTTCACGACCAGGGTGATCCCGGGCTCGGCACCGCCCCCACCTACGAAGGCGCCTTTTCCGTTCTCGGCGAGGTCTATCATATTCTTACTCGTGAGAACTATGTCCGGACCCGAGGTCCACTCGATGCCCACCCCCATCCGGATGTCGACGAGCTTGACGGCACGCTTGTCATCTTCCGGGACTCGGACATGGAGAAGCCGAGTGCAAAGTCGATGACGGCAGGCGAAATGTGCTCGCATGACGCACTGAGCTTTAACATGGACAAGTCGCATCCTGTTATGCAAGCTGGACGGCAAGGCCAGGCTCAACGGCTTCCCGCCTATACTGGTGCGGCGTGGTACGACCCCTTTAGGCTTTTCGATACCCCCGAGCCGGTCCCCCGCATTGGCCTACACAAACGCGAAGACATTGCGGGCTCAAACTCGACCTCCAAGTGCGTATTGTCCCCCCTTTGTCGCCGCCCTTGCATATTGGTTTGGCGCCTCAGGCACGGTATTGATCTGCATTTATACGTAGTTTTGCCGACCAAATTGGGAACACCGCTGGGTGCAGCAAGACTCAGAAGATCGTGTACATGGGTGTCGCCGCCGACTGCACATACACCTCTCGCTATGGCGGCACGTCCAACGCAACGACTATGATTCTCAACGACTGGAACACTGCTAGCTCTCTCTACAAGGTACCACCGCTCCACTCCGCGCATATACCCTACTAACCCAAAACAGTCGACCTTCAACATGTCCCTTGGCATCGTCGAACTCGCCATTCAAGACTCTGCCTGCCCCGCCGCCTCGCCAACTCCGAACCCACCCTGGAACACGCCCTGCTCCGACTCGGTCACGCTCAATGATCGACTATCCCTCTTCTCGGCTTGGCGCGGTCAAAGGAGCGACAGCGCTGGACTCTGGCACCTCATGAGCGGGTGTCCGACCGGGACCGAGGTTGGCGTCGCATGGCTCGGTCAGGTGTGCAACACCCGGGCGAGCGGCGAGCCGGGTAATGTTGTAAGCGGCACGGCAGTTAGTACGGCTGGAAGGACCGAGTACGTTATCCTATTTCAAGCCTAGTTGCGATGGGTTACTGACGGATCATAGGTGGCAAATCGTAGCACACGAGACTGGGCACAACTTTGGCGCGATTCATGATTGCACGTCTGGCTGTACTGGGACGTCTGCTTGTTGCCCGCGTACCAAGGCCACTTGCGACTCGGGCTCACAGTTTATTATGAGCCCTGTGTCTAGCGCTGGCGAGGTTACGTTTAGTCCGTGTTCAATCGGGAATATTTGTGAGTTTGTGTTTCGCGCGTTCAGGGTGTCGGTGTGAAAGCATGAGACTTACAGCTTCTCCTAGGTTCCGTTCTTGCCGGATCCGTCAATTCGTCATGTCTCCAGGACGCAGACACGGCCAAGCAAACAATCTCACTGCAAATGTGCGGCAATGGAATCGTCGAAGCCGGTGAAGGTACGTCCACCCACCCTTCCCTTTCTACCCAAATTTAACCCAAAACAGACTGCGATCCGGGCGTGGGGACCAACTCGACCTGCTGCGACAGCAAAACATGCAAGTTTACAAGAAACGCAGTCTGCGACCCGGCGTCGAGCGCATGTTGTCTAGATACCTGCCAATTTGCACCGAGTACACAAGTGTGCCGCCCTTCGAGAGATGCAACATGCGACCGCGCAGAGATGTGTACGGGTACGTCTGCGGCGTGTCCTTCGGATCAGGTTACGGACAATGGGACGTCTTGCGGGAGCGGAAATTTGGCTTGTGCGAATGGGATTTGCACGTCGCCTGATTGTGAGTTTTTTTTGAGCTGGCGATGAGAATTTGACTGAGTTTGTTGGTGTAGTGCAATGCCAGACGGTTGGCGTGTCGCTTAACCTTACGAGGGCGTGCCCGTCGCGCAATGATAGGAGTTGTCAGGTTTCGTGCCAGGACCCGCGCGCGTCGAACCAGTGTATTGTACTCCAAGCTAACCTCGTAGACGGTTCTCCCTGTGGTTCGTCCCCTCCTTTCCCTTGATCTGCCCGCCTAACGCTATCTTGCAGGTTATGGTGGCACATGCAACAATGGCGAATGCAAAGCAGGATCCGCAATCGAGACCGCCAAAGCATGGTACACGTCCAACCTCCAAATCTCGATTCCTGTCACCGTAGTCGTCGGTATCGTCGTACTCCTCATTCTTTGGGGCATTATACGCTGCTTTGCACGTTGCTGCCTCTGCTGCTGTGCCGGAAAGCGAAAAAAGGACAATTTGCCGAGGCAGCGGATTAGCAGTTGGGTACCGCCAGAGCAGAACCGTGGAGCCGCGGCGAATTCTGGAGCGTGGAATTCGGGTCAAGCTTGGCAAAACCAGGCTGGAGGGGCTGCTGGGTATGTTCTCTATCTTGTCTTCTTGTGCTTGTTGTTGATGTATTTGACTGCAGCGGCCCTTACCCACAGCCTACGTTCCAACCAAATCAACAACGGTACACTCGCTCGTCACAGAGCTGGGGATCTCCTCCAAGCGCTGGTCTGCAACGTGTAGGGTCCCCAGACCGACGCAGCCGCGGACAATCTGCCGATCCGAGCCGGCGCGCAAGTGTTCGTTCTGGTGAGAGCAACGGACAAGGGCGCGCGAGGCTACATCGGCCGCCGCCTGCACACTGGGTGGACGATACGTTGTATAATGGACCGACTTATCGTGGCTAGTTTTTGTTATACCTATGGAGGCGTGGTTGAATGAAGCGGACTTCTTTGCACGATCTTTTCTTCTTTTTTGCTCCCTTTTTTCGAGGCTTGC
>WSLM01000345.1:0-19275 GCA_019677335.1 Ceratobasidium sp. UAMH 11750 | reverse complement strand
GTGGCAAACGAGTCTCGGGATCTTCGCCGCCACTTGAGCTAACCTTGTTTCTAGTCACGCTCATGCCGGACAACCGGTTCAGCATCAACGGGGAGAATCGGAGGGTGCACGGAGATTTTGTTGAACCGACAGGCTGTGGGACAGGCATTATTTGGCGGGGGAGAAGGCATTTTGCTGCTCTGTAAAGTCCGCATCGTGTTCAACAAGTGGCTCGATGTGACAGCATGTTAGCTTGTACTATGAACTTGATGAATGTGATGATCATTTACTGTATCAAACGACGCGGACACACGTGGAAATAAACCCGAACTGGTACATACCGCTATATAATGTTCGGCGCTTGCGATGGATTACCAATTGGTCCAGCCTCTGTTCAACCGCGACCATATCCCCCGGGCTCCACTTCGGTTGTGCGCATCATATGTTTCCTAGTATAATTCTTACTACCTATTGAATTAATTTGGAGGTTCCGTCTTTGTTCTTGTCGTAGCCTCAGCCTCTGGAAAATTCGTCGAAACTGCTGTCCACCTCTCCACACCTCAAACCGGCTAGCTCCGCCCTCCAGGAGACTGGATACCCGGATCGAGCTCGTTGCTATGCTTATCCCGATTTTGATGCCAATGATACCTGCGCAAGTCATCCGCTCCATGTTCTAGTGGTAGTTTGAAATAATTATTAGGGCGTGTGGATCTAGTCTATCTTGCGTGCACCTCCAGCATACATTCCACCAATGGCGCAGGGAATTTCGGCGGATCACCGGACACGATACTCCGTTGGCGTTTGCTCTTGCTCCTCGACTATCACCTTCAACCTACCATCTTTCTAATGACCTACAGGTACAATAATTTCTCCTGGACTCTTATGTCGAGTCCCCACGTTCTCGAAGGTACCACTCTGGACACATGGCGAATCTGGAGACTGTTGATTCGGCGACTGTTGGGGGATTCCTTGCAGCTTGGGCGACTCGAGTGGGGATCTTCGTGCATGCACCATTCCGACAGGACTTGTCATTCGGTGGATCAATGCTATCATGAACCGCTGAACGAAATCCGCACTGGGTAGGCTTGGCGTTCGACTTGTTCCTGGCTGACCTTTCACCCTACCTGCCAGGGGCGAGACAATCCGCTAGTGAAGATCGTTGAGCAGCTTAGGGAGAATTCAAGGAGTCGCCCCGCGCTTCCGCCCCTATGATGTATTTAAACGTGGTGGGCATGCGTTTGAACTTCTCTCGACTCGGTCAGTCTAAAGAAAAATACCAAGGAACAAGCTAGACGAAACGGGACAATTGATCGCTCCCGCCGTCCTTACCATGCCCTCGCTGTGACCTCTGGTTGGTGGCGGAACTGTGAGATTGGAAACCGTCTGCAGACCGCTCTGGTATTGCCCATCTTGTCTCTTTGTTCCTTATTCTTCAACCTAACTGGATGTACCATGCAAAATCGAGGGTACTTCATATTCGCCGTTAGGTATGCTCGAAACCAAATGACTGATTATATGTACCCTCAAGCTATCATCCCAGAGGGTCGCAGTGTGCGCATCCCGGAATAGAAATGATTGCGAGTCTCATTCGAACAAGTCCTTTTTGGCCCTATCTTCCTTGCTTTGCAGACAAATTACATGCTCCACGGCTACCATTGGCCCCATTTCACTCTCCAACCTCTTTCCGAGAGCCACTCAAGCCAAAGAATTCTTCCGAAGCTCATTTGGCATGTAGATGAATCCTGCCCGTACTCTGGCGCTTCGTCACTCTAGCCACCTGCAGATCAGCAAGTCTTGTTATCACAACGTGACAGATCACTCTTAGCATTCCCATGCTCGGTGCTATAATCTCACAGTGCATCATCCAACGTCACAAGTGGCGCATATAGGCTTCAAAATATGAAAATCGATGGGCTGGTGCAAGAAATCATACACCAAGGCTGTGTTGCGATGCGTATGATAACCAAGCCTTGATCGTGACTTATGCAAGCTCAGGGGTGTTCTCCGCGCTATAAAAAAGTTTGTCAGCCCAGTATCGCAATGTTCACGTAGACGCGACTCACAAGTACTCATGGCTGTCTGCATTCATGATTGCCAAGCCCGGGTGGGTCACGGCAAGTCGCTTTGATCTATCCTGGGAATACGCATAATCACTGGTGCCCCCATTGACGGTAAAGTGAGAATTCTCATGGACAATAGTCCCAGCACGTGAGTCCGGGCCAGTTCTGAAATAGGGAATTATGAGCCAGATATTCTTTAGCAATGAGATATCAGGCCGCTTACAGAGGAGATTTCCAGAACAGGCCACAGAGGAAGATCTGGATGGCAAAACCCTCAAAAGGGGGCCCAGAATCGGAGATATGGATTCACACACCTGTCCAGGCGAATCGGGGTGAACATATGCCCAAGTAGTGTCGTAGTCGATACCAAACTCAGATCTGCAACCGGTGCAATCGTAGTTGGCTGACGTAGCATCGGTTCCGATCTTCTGGAAATGGTCGACGACAGTGTTGAAGCGCTCGGTGGTGAAGCTTCCGAACCAAGTTTTGTATCGCATGGATGTGGTATTGGCAGGAATTCCGGCAAGATACGAGTTTACTTTGGATACATACTCATTGGAAGCGCTGCGGGCGTACGTGTGAAAATGAGATGTAAAACGAGTAAGTCAAGACTCACATGGCGGCGGCCAAGACCATTGGTTGCTGCTCCGCAGTACAGCCCGTGTAATTCACATCACGCCTCGAGAGGGTGGGAGTATATCTGTGGCCGGATGCGAGCCTACCCGCGAGTTTGAACTTGTGGATATTGGTGCTGGCTTGGATAGTCTTGAGTGCACCGCTGGCGTCGACGTAGTTGAAGATGTTTGCAGCCCCAAACTAACATAACAGTAAACACCACACGCTTAAGCACAGACTTGTATAGTCCGATTTCGTGACTCACACTATATGCGCCTTCGCCCGTCAATGTAAAGTTGTACACACCAGCCAGGTCATGGGTGATCTCGAAGCTTTCGCCGGGCGCAAGCACCGTGAAGGTGCTCTCCTTCTTAAACGCAGCGACCTTTGCGGGGACATACTTGACTCTAATCCCCGTAAAGCCAGGGGAGCCGGATGCAGAGGAGATCCTCATGGCATCGGTCTTGGCCGGGGAGAGGACGGTGCGTGGGTCATTGAGGAGCTAGAGTGAGAGCATAAATATTAGACATGGTAAATCATGGTATCGTAGACATACTTTGAGAGTTTCATCTCCGGTGTTTCTCAGGGTAACCTTGACACTGAGACCATGAATGTCAACAACGGAAGAGGGCCCGACAATGTCAAGCATGAGGCTTGGGGCAGCAGCAACCGCGACGGCGGAGACAAGAGCGGTAGAGGCGAAGAATATCATGACGATAAGAGACTAGAAGTAATAGGTGATGTTGGATCCATTCAAGACCACCAACTCGAGCATTTATGCGGCCTTGGACAAGGTTCTCCTCATGGGCAGCGAGCGCCATATTCCTTGAGGCGACCAGTGCACCTTAGGGAAGTCATGGACATACATGCTGCGCCGTGGAAAATTAAAGAGAAATGAAGCGTAGCTCACCTAAGAAGCCCCCTTGCCACTATAGCCGTCTTATCCAAGGGTATCGTGATTTAAGTGCGCATGCGCTCCTTACCAATCTCAATGCACCGATTACCGCACTAGGAAACCTAGCTGTGTGATTCAAGCGATGAGCACATGGATAGGCACCAGATAACAAGTCGAACTGAGCACGTCGAGATACTTCAGTTGAGGTGACGCAGCGGGGTAACCAGACGGGGAAAGCGAAGAAGTGAATGATGGCTAACGTTCAGGTAGGTGGAGAAGAACATATCTACTGGAGACATCTTGTCCCTTGCTTCTATCACACGTGAGACACCCCTTGTGAAAGCGGACGCAATTCTGGATGAGAAGGTGAGTCCAGCGGCGCGAGTCACGTGCTTGAACATCCGTGGTAGGCCGGCGCTTACGCACCCCTCTCCACGCCCTCCACTCAAGATACTGCTACAACCTTCAACAGAGCTTCTTTCCAGGACAACTTCAAAACCTGTACAGCGGGCTCTCCAATCTCTACTCGTCCTCATCCCGTTCGGCCTGCCTCGTGCCCCAAGAGCCATTGCGCAAGCGTAAAGATATCACAGCCTCTAGCTTTCTCGCCTCTATGCGGAGACTTCCACCCGAGCTTATTCGACGCGTGGCAGAATTTTGCTCGTTGCCCGACATTTTATCTCTCGTCTTACTCAACAAGTCATCATATTATAACGTGATCACTAGCCTCTACAAATCTGTACGGCTTACCTCGATGAGGCAACTCACAAGTTTTTCCACCACGATATGCTCAAGCAAGCCGTTTATCGGCAGACCCGTGCTTTGCTTGTTTCCTCGTGTTTTATACATCGACATCCAGACGGATGAGGCTACTGTCCAGTCCTCGTCCGAACTTGAACACACCATAATCAGCGTCCTCTGCACCACCAAAAATATCATAAACTTGTCTTTGGATCTACAAGGCTACGCCATCAGCTGTCTATACCAACAAGCATGTCTCGTGCCTTTCCGATTCAAATTGAAGCGCTTCCTTTGTCGAACCCTTCAACATCCTGGGTTTTACGAATTCCTACGCTACCAGGACGAGATAGAAGACCTCACAATTCTAGACGAGAACGAGCTAGTGGGGGCCGAAGGCCGAACGGACAACCTACTTCCTCTGCTGGGCTGTCTGATAGCATGGCCGTCGAACATACACAGGCTAGTCCCAGGACGACCCGTATCTAGTATTCACATCATTTGTCCCCCTGGATTTACCCAGATTGAGACTACCGTTTCGATTATTGCGCAGGCTTCATCGCCTCTCCAAACAATTCGTGTCATTACCTTTGCAGGCGATGAGTCTGATTGCAACAATCACTGCACCCAATGGTTATCAAGTTTATCACAATTTCGCAAAACGCTATTGGCCATTGATTTCCGAATTCATCCAGCTCCGTTATTCACGGTACAGGTGGATGGAGTCTCGTTTTTTCCACCAGCCAAGCCTTGTTGATATGGTTTGCCTCACAGGCCTCAAACGCAGCAACTTTGCCAGCTTCTGTCGCTATTAACCCGGAGGGTTTTGTTTCCTCACTGCTGGTTTTCAAAGCGTTGATTATGTTCAGCCTTTCAGCAGACTACACCCATGCGCTGGTATTTAAGTGTGGCGTACCCGGGCTCTCGAACTTCAGCGCTTGGAAACGTATTTGTCCATCCCTGCTCATAGTTCTAGTTTTTAACCGTTTGTTTGCTGAAAAATATCCTAATGGGGTCTGATGAACTGTGTACATCCTGTCGTTTAGTTGTGTGATGGTTCATACTCAATAACTTAGTATTTCTCTCATACGAGTCCCGTGGGCCCGCTTTCATAGGGCGTAGTTTACCTGAGTTGTACCCGTTTCGACTCTACTACGAATCAAGAGTGGTACGGTCACTCAGAACTGGTGGGATGAAAGCTAGAAATATAACAGGCGGAGCTGAAATACGTGACCCATGAAGGGCTTTACGGCTATGGTCAAGTTCATGCCGCGACCTGCAGGGGCAAGCAAACCGATATGCTTAAGGTTGCAGAGTGACATCAGGCCGTGTGCTTGAGCATGTTGTGAATTAGCAACGACCACCCTGCCGTTCTCCAGAGAACGTGCCTATCCGGCTCCGGAAAAAGCACTTATCAAGAACGATCATAGTAAACTAATTAGTGCGGCATCACACACTAAGCAACTAATGTTCGTCTTACGTGCAGAAATTTGAAACCGGCCGCTGTTCGCGAGATGTCCCCAGATGTACGCATCAATATACACAATATTTGTTCTGGCCAGTTCCACCAGGCAAGATAGTCTAACGGGGAGAAAAGCTTTTTGAGTTGAGAAATAGCTATTGGGTTGGTTGGGCACGATTAAGAAACCAAGTCTCCTTACGTGAATATATGTATCTGCCTCTGCTCTCGGTTCGACCTAGCAAACATGCTTGGAGTACAAGAACATAATACACATACAGACATGCAACTCGCACCTACAGCGGACGACAAGAACCAAAACGCAAAGGTGGTTTCCAAGACAATCTTCCATACGACATCTCAAGTAACAAAATTTAACACCCATGTCTAGACTCCCAAGAACTCGTCGACCCCAGCCAACACCTCGCTTCAAAACGCCTCAACCACACCTCCGGGGACCGAAACTCCACCACAACTTGCCCGCGGACGTATACGCAAACAAGAACATCGCCTCGGCGCGCTGCCAGCTCCCAATTGTGAGCGTGTGAAGCTTGAACTCGCCGTATGGCGCGTGCTTGTACACCCTATCGAAGTTTCCGAGGAGCGAGAGACCCATGAATGCCGTCGAGGGTACAGCCTTGGCTTCGAAGCCTGGTCTGAGGTGGGTTTAGTCAGGAATGGGTCGTCAGTCCTGGGTGTGGCGGCCGGAATGGGAAACCCAGTAACGATGAGCGTGGTCTGTTCGTTGGATTTGTCCGTTTCTTGTGCGGCGTAATCGTCAATTTTGGCCTAGAAGATAGAATGTTCGCCGCGTTTAGTGGCTGTCATGTGGGTGCGTGCGAGGATAAAGGGTGATTTGACCGCTCCAATGCTTTGGATTTTGGAGAGGCGAGCTCTGTGCCAAAAGGTCCAAGCCATTTAGGTCGGAGTCGAGGAGATAAAGGGAGGGAAGATTCTGCGCATCACAGGTCATTCGGGTTCATAAATCGACGAGATAACTTACATATTAAAGCACCCAATAGACGGACGGAAAAACGATTCACGTTTGGCCGACTCGTCCAGCCAAGGCCGAGCGTTAAGCGCAGTATAAAACAATCTGCGCCTAATTAGCCCAGTACAATCACGCCGAATAACACTCACGAAGGCAACTGTGCTCCCCATCTGTCTTGACTATTCCATTTCGCAACATTCTTGCCCAAGCAATATTACACAACGCGAACACGGCGTTCGACAGGCTCACCCCGTTAGCCTTGCACTTGATTAAGATTCGCTTGGTGCGGGCCTCGTCAAACGAGACGGTCGGTACGATCGTATTGCGCGCCGCCTCCTTGGTCCGCGGGAATCCTCGGCCGCCCTAGGCAGAGTTAAGTTAAGATTGATCGAGAGCGGAGAATAAGTACTCACGATTTGCTTTCCAGCGAGCAGTTTTTCGTCGATCTTGGCCGCAGCGCTCTTCGACTTGCCGCCGGGATTGGGTAAGCGATCTTCCATCGCGGAAGACACATTTGACGCTCTAGGGCCTCCTCCAGTACTTTCTTCAACGCCTCTACGTCTCCTCCCGCGCCAAGGAGCAGCAAAATCTCGTCCGCGCACGTATACAGCGCCATACCGTCGCCGATGCAGTGCAACGCGCAGAGAAACGGTGCCATCCATCCTCCCCAGCTGGGTCACGGGCGAAAATGAGGTAAGCAGCGCGCTCGGCGGAAAGGAGGCGTGGTCCTTTGAGGTATGTTGATAGAGACTCTGTGAACCTTCCATTAGCGAATGTATAATTTAATTCCTCGTGATAGCTACCTTCCTTGGAACTCTCCCGAACATGCATCTCGCCTCACCATTGTCATGGCCTCTTCGACCGAGTTTGGCCAGCGATATTCGAAATGAACGGTCCCCACGTTCGAGCCGGTTACGAGACGCGCAGCTAACAGTGGATGCTTTGCGCGTCGGATAGCCCAGATAATTGATAGACGCGGGGTAGAGGAGGTACCCGGGCGCGTGGAAGCCGAGGTGGAAATATCTGGAGCAGATCAAGGTCAGCTTTAATCCTACCACGGGGGGATCCTCGCCCAGTGCAGGGTCTGACCCCGTGCAATCTCCGGGAGGCGAAACACTTCGACATTGTCCATAAGCACTTTCAGACTGATGGATACTTGGAGTTCGTTAATCCCAGTGTGATGTCTAGAAAACAGCCATAAGCGCTAGCAATGGACCACTAGAGAAGGCGAAGAACGGACTTTCAATACGGTGGCGAATCCTGTCCGCAGGTGGGACAGGATGTTGTGACATAGCGATTGTTCCTTGGTTTTATAGTTGACGATTGAACCCGCGCAGTCAAGTGTAATGGTCAGAAGCGAGGAGCGTGATCAGCAAAATACATCCGCCGTTTGCATCGCATAATCCACGAGGCCCGATGTCGGAACGGCGGATGTATATCCATACCGCGTCCTTTCAACCACCGCAACGCATGATTCCCTTCGAGATACCTCTAACCTTCACCTTTGCGATATATCTATCCATGCTTCTATGCATGAATGCTCCACACGCTAACTTGGGAAGCGTGGCAGAATCATATTGGTGTTTGATCCAGTTATGAGTTTTTCCGCCGAAGTTCCGAGTTGCAATCGCTCACTTTCCAACGAATTTGGCTAATTGATGATGCAGATAGCTCATGGTTTATGCTTGGAATGTTGCAGGGCGAGATTGGGCTTAGACATTTGCTTGCTTCGGCGATGTCTCGCACAAGACGACCAAACTAGGAAGCCTTCCGAACCGGTGAAAGGTCCCATAAGTAGTCCGAGTGGCCAATCTCTCTTCAATATCCACTGCAAGCTTTTCCAATCAACCACTCACGAGGTAAGCCTTATCACGATTTCTTCCGGTTTTGCATGTTGATCCCGCTCTTCGCAGCTTCCACCCTTGTTACCCGCACGCGCCTTTTCCGCCGGGAGTGGATTTCCTCGATCCCAGCCTCAACTATAGATAGCTACTCTGGTCTTATCACCCAGCTCATACTATAGCGTTGACTCTGGAAAATTTTCCCGCTCCAACTCAACAACTGCCCTCTATATCTCTCCGCCCTTCATGGGAGCTTCTCTGCCCACCCAACCGACTTTATGACTTGGAATTTGGATCTCCGACTTCTCTAGGGTCTTCAGCGAGCGAAGCAATTCAACCTCCCCCTAGTCCACTCAAGGAAACGAATAGGACTGGCAGGCCACATCGAGGGAGCTTCTGTCCATCGTTGGTCGCGAAGAAATGGAAAGGCGGCAGCGGGCGATAAATGTCGATCTACAACACTCATCGGAGTTCCCATTGAATGATACGACTTGCGGTCAGCTCAGACTCTAATCGATATCTTCCTCTAACCCCCCTGCTATCTCTTCGTTCGATCCCGAGCAGAATCCACACGATACGCCTACGACATCGAACCCTTTCTCTCCCACTCGGTGGAATATTGATCGCGCTTGCTTGTGCGACCCATACGCCGTCTCTAGAGCGTGGATCGGTTCGTCAAACGACTCTCAGAATCTACCTAAGTGAAATGGCCACCACCTGACCTCGCCTTGTCGCTGGTCACGCCCAAGTCTGGCACCTGGCTAACCTGCCCAATGTAAACGGCGAGAATCGGAGGGTGCACGGTGATTTTTGTTGAATCGACAGGATGTGGGACGAGCATGATCAAGCGGGGAAGAAGCCGTTTCGCCACTCCGTCAATTTCGCACCATGCCCAACAAGGCAACTTGATACGACAGCATGTGACCTTGTACTACGAGCTCGAGGAAATGTATCATTTATTAAAAGATGTGGATACGGATGCATAGACTGAGCTGGCATCATACCGCCATATAATGGGCGCTTCGAGAATGCTCAGCGGTTTCGATGAATTGCCAATTGGTCCAGTCGCTGCTCGACCACCATGTCCTCCGCTCCGATCCGTCATGCGACATCATATATTTCCTCGTATAATTTTCAGGGGCTACAGCAAGTTATTTTGCGGTTGTTTTCTTATTCTTGTCCTAGCTAGCCTCTCGAAAATTCACCGATACTGCTGGCCGCCCCTCCACACCTTAAACCGGCTTTGTCTGCCCGCCAAGAGGCTTCGGATACTGGGATCTAGCTCGCTTCCAACGTTTATCTCGATTCTGATGTTAAATATACCTGCTCAGGTCATCCGTTCCTAGTTGTTCCAGCGGCGATTAGCGATATTTCGGCCCGTGCGTCCAGTCCATCCTGCAGGCATCTCTAGAATATAATCCGACTATGGGACAGGGAATTTCGTTGGGCACCTCGGACACGACACCCCGTCGGCTATCGCCCTCTCATCTTTCACCGGGTTCCAGCCGCCCCTCCAGAGAAATTCGGAGTCTAATTAGGGTGGATATCCTACTCAACACCTTCAGCATATGCCTTCGCGGGTGATCATCGCGAGTCTCGCGTGAACAAGTGCTTCTCGGCTCCGTCTTCCTCCCGTCGCACTCGATAAATCTCATGCTCTAGGGCCCTGTTCGCTTTTAAACCTCTTCGTGAGCTCATTCAGCTAAATATTGAATTCTTCCCGTACTCTGGCTCTCCGTCACTCCAGATGTTTGATCAACAGGGACTTGTTATCGTAATGTGACGCTTACTCTTGGCGTTCGCATCTTCGGTGTCATGACCTCACAGTGCAACCTTCAACGCCACGAGTTGCACATTTCAGTTTAAATATACGGAAATCGATAGGCTGCAACCATAAAGCAGAGGTAAAAGGTAGGTTACAAGATCCATAATCTAGTCCCGATCATTCGCCTAAATAGCAGCACATGAGTTATGCTAGCGCAGGGGTATTCTCCGCACTGGAAATAAAGGTCCTGTAAGCCCAAAACTGCCATGCTCGCCGATGTGCGACTCACAAGTACTCGTGGCTATCTGCATTCATGATTGCCGAGTCCGGGTTGGTCACGGCAAGTTGCTTTGCTCTCTCCTGAGTGTAGGCGATGTCTCTGGTGCCTCCATTGACGGTAAAGTGAGAGTTTTCATGGACAATAGTCCCAGCACGTGAATCCTTGCCGGTGCTATTACCGGGAATTGTGAGCCATAAGTCCTTTAATGATCCAATCCGCGGCTGCTTACAGAGGAGAATCCCAGAACATGCCACAGAGGAAGATCTGGATGACGAAAACTTCAGAAGGGCACTCAACCGGAGATATGGATTCACATACCTTTCCAGGTGAATCGGGCTCAACATATGCCCAAGTCGTGTCGTAGTCGATACCAGGCGCAGACTTGCAACCGGTGCAATCGTAGCTGGCCGACGTGGCATCGGTTCCGATCTTCTGGAAATGGTCGACGACAGTGTTGTAGCGCTTGGTGGTGAAGTTTCCGAACCAAGTTGCGTATCGCACCGATGTCTTGGCGGAAGCTCCGGCAATATACGAGTTTACTTTAGACACATACGCGTCGGATGCTCTGGGGAGTATACATGTGAAACCTAGCTGCGGAGGGGGAAAGCCAAGACTTACTTAGCTGCGGCCAAGATGTCGGGCTTCTGCTTCGCAGTACAGCCCGTATAGGTCACACCACGCCTGGAGAAGCTAGAGATGTATCTGTTTCCAGTTGCCAGCCTGCCCGCGAGCTTGAACTTGTGTACGTTCGAGCTGGCTTCGATTGTTTGGATCGCACCATTGGCGTCGACGTAGTTAAAGATGTTTGCAGCCCCAAACTAACATAAAAAGTAAACACCACATGCTTAAGCATGGGCCGATACAGACCGATTTCGTGACTTACACTATATGCGCCTTCACCAGTCAACGTAAAGTTGTAAACACCAGCCAGGTCATGGGTGATCTCGAAGCTTTCGCCAGGCGCGAGCACCGTGAAGGTGCTCTCCTTCTTAAACGCAGCGACCTTTGTGGGGACATACTTGACTCTAATACCCGTAAAGCCAGGGGAGCCGGATGCAGAGGAGATCCTCATGGCATCGGTCTTGGCCGGGGAGAGGACGGTGCGCGGGTCATTGAGGAGCTAGAGTGGGAGCACAAACATGGGACACGGTGGATCAGGGTATCGTAGACTTACTTTGAGAGTCTCATCTCCAGTGTTTCTGAGGGTAACCTTAACACTGAGACCATGAATGTCGACAACGGAAGGGGGGCCGACAACGTTAAGAATGAGGCTTGGGGCAGCAGCCACCGCGACGGCGGAGACAAGAGCGGTAGAAGCGAGAAATCTCATGACAATACGAGGCTAGGAATGAATTTGGATCCATTCAACACCACGAACTCGAGCATTTATGCGGCGTTGGACAAGGCCCTCCACATGGGTAGAGAGCGCCGTATCTCTTGAGGCGGCCAGCGTACGTTAGAGAAGCCTTAGACATACATGCTGCGCCGTGGAAAATCAAAGATAAACCAAACGTACCCTCCAAAGAAGCCCCGCTGTGACTGTAGCCGTGTATCGTGATTTAGGTGCGCATGCGCTCCTTACCAATCCGACTGGGCCGATTACCGCACTAGGAAACATAGCTGTGCGCTTTGAGCGATGAGCACATGGAAGGACACCAGATAACAAGTCGAGCTGAGCACGTCAGATACCTCGGCCGAGGCGAACGCGGCGGGGTAGCCAGACGCCGAAAGGGAAGAAGAAAACGATAGCCAGAGTTCGGGAGGGTGTGAAGGAATCTTTCTCCTAGAGACCTCATGCATCTTGCTTCTATTACGTGTGAGGCACCCGCTTGTGAAAGGAGACACAATTCCGGACGAGAAGGCGGATAGCCAACGCGGCGCGAGTCACGTGCTTGAATGTCCAGCTGTGCCGGCGCTTACCGACCCCTCTAGCTCTTCACACCCCCAACCAAGATACCGCCACAAGATTGAAGAGAGCCCTTTTCTAGGACAATTTCAAAATCTGTAGAACGGATCCCCTCATCTTTATACTTTGTGTTCTACCCGCCCTCATTCCGTTCGGCCTGCCTCGTGCACCAAGAGTTACTTCGAAAGGGTAAACGATATCGCAGCTAGCTTTCTCGCCTCTTGAAACTCGTTGCAACAAATTGTATTGTGGTTACGCTCATGCGGAGACCTCCACCCGAGTTTATTCGACGCGTGGCGGAATTTAGCCTGCTATCTGATATCTTATCCCTTGTGTTACTCGACAGGTCATCATATCAAAATACGATCGCGACCGTCTATAAATCTGTCACGCTCACCTCGACTAGGCAGCTTACGAGCTTTTCCAATACGATGTGCTCGACCAGATCGTAATATCAGCAAACCGACGCTTTACTTACTCCCCCGTGGTCTATCTATCAAGATGCTGCCGGATGAAGTCACGGCTCGATACTCCCCTGAGATCGAATATGCCATAATAAATATTCTCCATGCCACCGCAAACATCATAGACTTGATCTTGGATCTGCGTAGTTGTCTGCACCAACAGGAGCGCCTTGCGTCTTTCTCGTCCAAGTTGGAGGGTCTTACCTGCCGGGTCTTTCAGCACCCCGGGTTCTACGATTTCCTGCGCTACCAGGACGAGGTTGAGGTCCTCACAATTCTAGACGATAATGAATTATCGGGCACCGACACGTCCGGCGTACAAGATCTAATAGGCAATTTACTGTCTAGACTGCGTTCTCTGACGGTAGGACCGAAGAACATTCACAGACTACTGTAGTTCCGGGACAATCTATACCCTGTATCCGTGTTCTTTATCCCCCCGACCCTGCTCAGATTAAAGCTACAATTACGGTTGTGGCGCAGACTTCTGTTCCTCTCATCTCACTCGGTATTGTCTCTTTCGCAAGTGATGAGTCTGATTGCAACAGCTACTACACAAAGTGGTCGTCGGGTTTATCTTAATTCCACAACACGCTGTTAGCCCTTGAATTCCAAATTCATCTAACTCCGTGGTTCACGGTGCAGGTGGGTGTAATCTGAGCTTTTCCACAATCAAACCACGTCGATTTAGCTTGTCCTACAGGCTCCTAGCGCGATCGATGGGCCATTACGCGTCGCTATTGACCCAGAGCGTTTCGTTTCTTCATTGCGAGGTTTCAACCCACTCCGCATGTTTACCCTCGCAGGCCACGTCCAGTCGCTAACATTCGAGTTTAACGTACCCGGCTCTCAGACTTCAGTTCGTGGAAACGTACTTGTCCGTCTGCTTTCTGAAAATATCCCGGAGGTGTTTGATGCATAGTATGTCCTGTTGTTTAGTTTTTGTGATAGTTGATAGTCTACCACTTGTGCTTTTCCTCTTGCGTGTGGTTAGTCACGCCGGTTCTCCCTTATAAGCCATAGTGTACCTACAAGGAACCATTTCGATTTGACTGCGACTCAAAACCGTTTCAGGTCGCGACTGGCTAGTGAGATGCAGGCTAGAGAAATAAGGGGCGGAACTCAAATACATGAAGCAGATTTGGGCTTGCGGTAATGATTTGAAGGCTTATGGCGCAGCCTGCGGAGGGAAACAACCTGATATTTACTTGAACGTGTAGAGCGGCACCGAGCCATGTGCCTGAGTATGGGGGATCGGTGCTTTAAACGCTACCTCGTATTTCTGCGGTGGAGGTCCCTATTCAGCTCCGGCAAATGCATTTGTTGGGAATTATCACAAGAAACCCAGTACAGTATCCCACATTAGGCAAGTAATACTCCCTATTAGTTGAAACTGCACACTATTCACGAGAATACACGCTCATATTGACCAGCTTTATTGAGTAAGATAACCTGATGAGAACGAACGCGTTTTTGAGTTGGGGGTGTACACCGGGTTGGGAACTTGGGCATGGCTCACAATCAGAAACCACCTCTCCATGTCACGTGAACAGATGTCTCGTGCTCTCAGTCCCATCCGGCCTCAACATAAACCCACCACTGTACTAGCTTCGTTCTATCTCGAAACTCTTCGCGACCGTACTCTCCGCACTGACAGTCATGCCGAGACTTCCGCCCGAGCTTGTCCAACGAGTGGAAGATTTTTGCTCGTCGTCCGACATCCTATCTTTCGTGTTAGTGGACAAGTCGTCCTACCGCTACGCGATAGGCATGCTCTACAAGTGTGTGATGCTCACGTCGAAGACCCAAATCGCACGGTTTTCTGATACAATGTGCTCAAACCGGCCGTGTATGGACCTGCCAGCGCTTCGCACACTCCCCATCATTTTATACATCAGTCTTCCGGACGAGGCCACGGTTCAACCCTCTCCTGAGATTGACCATGCAATCATGAACATCCTCCATGCCACTATAAATATCCTGGACCTGATTCTGTTCCTGCCTAGCTATGATGTCGATCGTCTTTATCAACAACCAGGCTTTGGGCCGTTCGCATTCAAATTGATACGCTTTACCTGTCGTACCCTTAAACCTCCTGGGTTTTACGATTTCCTACGCCAGCAAGACGAAATAGAAAACCTGACTATTCACTGTCCCGGTGAACTGTTGGAGACTGGTCCGGTAGATCTGCTCTACCCAGCATCGGACCTGCTACCTAGGCTGGGCTACCTGACAGCAGGACCACGGAGCGTCCACCAGTTGGTTCCAGGACGACCCGTATACGCAATTCGAATCCTTGCCCCCCTCCATTTTTCCCAAATCGAACCAACTATTTTGGTTATTGCGCAGGCATCGGTGCCTCTCCTCTTGTTTGATGTCGCTATCGCCTTCAACGACGAGTCCGAGTGCAACAGTTACTGTACCCAATGGTTGTCGAGCCTTTCCCACTTTCGTAAAACCTTGCGCATTATAGACTTTCTGATTGTTCCAACTCCGGATTTCGTGGCGCGAGTAAGTGGAATCCCAGTTTTGAAAGCGTTACCCTATGTTGACGCAACGTCCTGCACAGACCCTACGCACGGCCGGTCATTCATTCTGCATAACCGTTGAACCGGACGATTTCCTTGTGTTACTCCGAGCTTTCGACGCACTCCGCATGTTCGTTCTTTCATGTGAGTGCTTTAATCAACCTTGGACATTCAAATTGGGCGTACCCGGACTGTCGGAGTTCAAGTCTTGGCAACGCATTTGTCCAACTCTGAGTTTGGTTTCAATTTTTGGGAGTGCTCTCCCTGAACAAGCCATAGGTGTTCACGAGGTGTAACGTTTTGTGTTTGATTCTCGGATACCTTCTTGCCATTTCCCAGTAATTAGTTACCGCTTGCCGCACATTAGAGAGCTTGGGCACCACCACTTTTACAAAATGTGGTTTAGCAACCCGAGCTAAACCAATTACCAAAAACGTATTTTGGACACATGCATAGGGTTATCCAGCCCCCACCGTAACATAGTGAAAGAATCCGAGCATGTTGAGACGCCATGCGGGTCAGTCACTCTACTACAATTTCAATTATGGTGGTGGCCAAAGTCTCTATTACTGGAAATAAATGAAACACTCTTGAATTACAAGACTATAACACACTGGGCAGCTCGCAACTACAAAGCACAACAAGAAAACACTAAGCTAGTTTACAAGACAATAGTCCATACATTTCTAAACACCCCCCCGCGATTAAAGGCCCAAAAACTCGTCAACCCCAGCCAAAACCTCGCTCCAAAACGCCTCTACGACGCCCTCGGGGAACCCATTTTGATCGTACCCGAAACACAACCACAACTTGCCCGCAAACGTATATCCAAACAACAACATCGCCCCGGCGCGCTGACGGCTCCCAGTTGTGAGCGTGTGAAGCTTGATCTCGCCGTACGACGCGTGCTTGTACACCCCATCAAGGTTTCCAAGGAGCGATAGACCCATAAGCGCCGCCGAGGGTGCAGGCTTAGACTTGGAGCTTTGATCGGCGGCGGGTTTAGCCTCGGGCAAGACAGGGACATCGGACTTGGGTGTGACAGCCGGAGTGGGAAGCCCAGTGACGACGAGTTTGGCCTGCTCCTTAGGTTTTTCCTTTTCTTTTGCGGCAAGGTCGTCAATCTTAGCCCAGGTGATGGACTGCTCCGCGCGTTTGGTGGCCGTCATGTGGGTACGTGCGAGGATGAAGGGTGATTTAACTGCTTTGGTGCTTTGGATTTTGGAGAGGCGAGCTCGGTGCCAAAAGGTCCGAGCGACTTCGGCTGGCGTGGAGGGGATAAAGGTGGGGAGGATTCTGCGCATAATGAGTCATTCAGGTTCATAAATAGATCGACAGAAACTTACACGTTAAAGTAGCCAATGCACAAACGGAAGAACGATTCGTCTTTGGCCGACTCGTCTAGCCAAGGTCGGGTATTGAGCGCAGTATAAAACAACCTATACCCACCATCAGTCTAACGGGACAGCGACAAAAAAAAAGTAGGGCTTACGAAGGCAGCTCTGCTCCCCCATCCGTCTTCACAACACCCTTTTGCAACATCCTCGCCCAAGCAATATTACACAACGCAAACACGGCGTTCGACACGCTCACTCCGTTGGCCTTGCATTTGCTCAAGATGCGCTTGGTGCGAGCCTCGTCAAACGAGACGGTAGGTACGATGGTCTTGCGCGCCGCCCCCTTGGTCCGCGGGAATGCTTGGCCACCCTATATATGCAGAGTCAATATCAGCAAAGCTAAGAAGGATAAGCGCTTACGATTTGCTTTCCAGCTAGGAGTTTTTCGTCGATCTTGGCCGCCGCGCTCTTCCACTTGCCGCCGGGGTTGGGCAGACATGCTTCCATCGAGCGCGGAAGACACGTTTGACGCGGTAGGGCCTCCTCCAGTACGTTCTTCAATGCCTCTATGTCCCCTCCAGCCCCCAGTAGCAGCAACATCTCGTTCGCACACGTATGCAGCGCCATACCATCGCCGATACAGTGCAACGCGCAGAGAAAGAGGTGCCATTCGTCCTCTCCAGCTGGGTCACGGGCGATAACGAGGTAGGCAGTGCGCTCGGCAGAAAGGAGGCGTGGACCGTTAAGGTAAGTCGATAGGAGATCTACGGATATTCTATCAGCGAACACGTAATTTACTTCCTCGTGATACTCACCATCCTTAGAACTCTCCCGAACCTCCATCTCGCGTCGCGCCATCGTCATGGCCTCTTCGACCGAGTTTAGCCGGGCACACTCAAAGTCAACGGTGCCCATGTCCGAACCGGTTACCAGACGCGCGGCCAAAAGCGGATGCCTTGCGCGTTGGATGGCCCAGACTGTCGCCAGACGCGCGGAGTCGAGGAGGTGTGCAGGCGCGCGGAAGCCGAGGTGAAGATACCTGGCGTAGATCACGATCAGCAATGCCAGACGCGGGGAGAGGAGAAAAAAAAAAACTCGCATGTCGTTGACACCATCGCCGCGCGAGGGAAGAAAATATGAAAGCTCGCTCGACCCCTATTTTTGACGCGTCAGACAGTCAGACAAGATGTCATTGAGAACTCACCAGTGGACGTCCGTGCGCTAGACAGTCCTCACGGAGATTCCAGCACTGGTCGAGTACTTGCTGAGCGCGAGGCATTGGCTATGTTGGTTGGTGGTTGAGGTCGGAGTTGGGATTGAGCAAGGCTAGGAACACATCTGTATATAAATACATTCGCTTGTCTGATCTGTCACATCCTTGGCGACGGCGCGTGACATTTTTCTTGGCCGCAAAAAATAGACGCCGGTAACTGATCGTCATGCGATGTTCGTCCCCCGACACGCGTTGGTGTGTAGAGCACGAGGCGCTGAGGATTCATGCGGAGGATGTCGTGGACAGCTGCGAGATGAGCGTGGAAATCTACCACGTGGTGTTTCGAAACGCCTCGAGTTGGGATAATGAAAGCTCTGTTACGTTACAACCTGAGACAACCTCCAACGATCAATCACGCATGATCAGGTGGTAGGATTTGCTATTGACCACCAGATCTAACCACGCTTCAACTCACTACTTCACACAATCGCCGCATCTTTTTGCTCACTTCATGCTCTCTTGCCGACGCATTGCATTTCAAGTGAGTGTCTACAACCTGACTCGGCTTACCGAATTGATCCTACATGATTATCATTTTCTCCTCCAACCTTAGCCTACACGGGCGTCGGCACACGCACACCTATCTCTCTTCCCACACAAGAGCAATGCTCAACTAAGAAGACAGGCTATTTTTGAAGAGTTTCTTCAACTTGCGTCGACACCCAATCATCCCGCGTTCTCCTCGATTCCCCGACTAGCCCCATTCGAGCATAGCTCATTGAACAAGGACGAACCAGAAATTCACTCGCATACAGCCAGGTTTTTAACTACCCTCAACACCCAGTGCCCGGATTGGGCGGTAAGTTGAAAGTCGAGTGCCCAAATTTAAAAACTCACCAGCGCATATATCAAGCTCACGCGTACAAACGTGTTGGGTGTTATTCTCAGCGACGCACTTCGAAACTGTCCGTTGTACCGCAACGACCTCTCAAGGCCAAGTTACGATCTAGCTGGGGTCCGATTTGAGAAACAACTTTTCCTCGAAGCCTACGCTCGACATGATAGTGACTGGTGGATTAGCCGCCGTCTCGCTCCGACTGCTTGGTGCCGTCCCAAGGAGGCCATGATGTCGTGACTAAGCCATCGGGGCTATACCCCCGATGCCTTTACTTCTCTTCTCGCTTAAGTTTTCCTTGTTTCTCCG
>WSLM01000344.1:0-19286 GCA_019677335.1 Ceratobasidium sp. UAMH 11750 | reverse complement strand
CAGACATTTGAATATCTCGACAAGGTCGGTCTGATGCACACCGGCCCAACAGCCTTCACACATCGTGAGCAAAAAGCACCTCTCCACGTTGACTGTACGTCGATCGTTCCCTTCATTTCAAGTCTCTAAAACTTACCTTGCACGATCTTGATCCCAGATACCCACTGTGCACTTGTAAGTCTTCTCTTTCGCGCGAACACCGCAAATCTCTATAACACGGTTCATATACCCAGCTCCTCGGCCACGTCCACACCATTCTGACAAAAGCCGTCCTTGCTCGAAACTTGTCAAGCGAAACGACAGTCGAAACATTGGCCGCGATCAACAAGGTCCTCTGGATTCAAAATGACCTGTTCGCGCGTCATTATATACCGCCCCAGCACTCGTGCCCGGTCCAAAAGGGGAAGGAGGAAAAGACGGGCTGGGGCTGGGGACTGTTTGGGAAGGCAGCATAGGAGGGACATGCCGATTTGTAGCAAAAGTATACCAATCCGTTGTATTAGTAATAGACTTTTTCTCCGCTTTCTCTGTTCCCTCACTGTCCGAGAATTTCCCCAAGGATTCTCTCGCCGCGTCTTGCTGGCACTTTCACGTATCCCCTCAGGACCAAGCTAAGCAACCAACACCATGCAACATGGCAACCGACCCACCAGACGAAATCTCAACCAACAAATGCACCCGATCCGAGCGTGGCGAATCCGTTCAGCAGCTAGACAACCTGGAAAGTGGTTGTATATATCGGTATCGGGGTACTCCCCCTCGTGGAGTAGAAGTTCAGCCTCAAATGGGTTCATCTTGGCTTGATATAGTTTCACGGTCTTGGAACGACAGTCCCACTTGATTTTTTCTCCAAGGGGCTCTAGGAGATCGAGTCCCATTAATAGCTCGTTGTAGTCCTGCTTGACAGGTACCTTGAGTCTTCCGAACACGCCCGTTTTGTTACCGTCAAGAATCATGTAGGTAAGACGACGTGTAGAGACCTCTTGAAAAGGGTATAGAGTTCGTGTTATAATCTGCTCAATTGGTGCGATGCATTTGTGCCTACATCATTCACACTGGACTGGCTGGGACGTTCAGAATCCATGGTCACAATCAATAGCCACAGTACAATTACAACGTGGCTATTAAGTCATCTAACAACTCCAAACACCTAATATGATAACACAACGCCGCATCATTGCTGAAACCTCCCAACAGTCAAAAAAAGGTTATTGGAACAAGGATATGTAAACGTAGAAGCACATAAAGACATCCACCAGGTTTCTGCAAACCATATTCAGCAATGATACCTGCGTAGAATAACCCACAACGACCAACTCACCAAGACTTAATCTCAACCAACAAGTGCACCTGATCAGACGGTGGAGAGTAGGTCCAGTATGAATTCAACTGGGCCAACAGTCTCATAGACGAAAACGGCAGCGGTTTCCCGATGTATTCGTCGTAATCGCACTCCGCGTACTCATCGAGCAGCTTGTGAGCTTCGTGCTCGGCCAATTCGGACTTGTATAGAATGACCGTCTGAGAGCGACGATCCCAGCTGATCTGCTCCTTGAGGAGGTCTAGAAGGTCCAGTCCGATGAGGTTGTGGTAGTCACGCTCGTACGGTATCTTCACTCTTCCAAAGGCACCCTTTCTTCTACCATCGAGAATCATGTAGGTGAGTCGTATAGGATCCTGTAATAGCTTAACCGCCTGTCGTACGTTTACTATAAAATCGACTCTCACCCTGTTCATGTCGAGTCGAGGTTGCCGACAGGCAACATCATGTCGGAAATCCGGGAATGAGATGGTTTTTCCAAATCTGGCATGATTATGTACTTCACACCTGTGCCGAATGATCACGGGATGAATAGGTGAAAGCGTCGTGACCGGTGTGGCCATGCTGCTTAGGTAGCATGACATCGCATGACCATGCATTGGCATGTCGGCTTGTGGGAAGGACCACAAAAGGAAAAGATATTTGTATTTTTGGTTATGCTAATCATTCTCGTTTCTCATTTTACGTGATTCTTGGCCGATGGCACTTGACTGGTAGGTGCTGGATTCGAACCTGGGATCTATAAAATTACCGGTGATTTGCGCCATAATTACAACTCAGCTATAGTGACCACGCTTGAGCCCTGCATGGCTTGGAGTATATCCGGCTTTAAATACCAACGACTGCGTGAGGTCATCGACGGCTTCCATAAGTGCACGCTTGGACCATGACAACCTGTGCTTAACGTCTCTCAGTGTTCTCACCAGCCTGTTCAAAACATGCTGCGAAACATTGTTCCAGCTCATGGAGATCGCGCACGGGGCCGTCGGAATGAGCACCAGAGCCCCGAGAGAGACCAACCAGATGGATTAACATGAAGAGCGGCAATCGCAGTTGGTTTAGACTTTCGGCACGCTTGAACATGTCGCTCAAAACCGAGGAATTTGAAGCAGAGATCGCAGTGGGGACATTGCTTGAGTCCAGCGGCTGATAGTTGAGCTTTAGTGCGCCCGAGTTCCACCTCTGGCATGGCGTACAGGAGGGCTGGTGGTACACGCATTCAATTTGACATTTCTGAATACTTAAGCGCCGAGCTATCGGCAAGGTCATGCATGTTCATGCATGATCATCGCATTGCGGCAGTATGATCAAGTGTGGCCTTGCGAGACAATGCACACTATAGCATATAGCCATGCCAAGTCACAAATGAACCGGTGAAACCCTCGTGATCACGGCAAATCGCCCGGATCGCAACTTTCCGACATCATGTCACCTGACTGCCAATCAACAGCCAAATGGCCAAGAATTCATCGAATCACACCAAAATAGCTAGGCTTGGGACTAAAGTGATTAAAATTATTGTGGCAAAAAAAAAACTGCACAACAGCGAAGTGAACTACAAAATCAACTCTTCACACTTGACCAGACCGTCCGTCCATCCAAGCCGAGAACAAGCAACATACAACCGAACGCAACAAAACTGGAAAAAGAAGGGAATACTCAACTCAACCACAAGACGTCCGGCTTACTCCTACAACCCACACCAACCAGAAATAAAACATAGATTCCACTCGTCCCCGCGATTCCCCAGTTGATGGGCTGAGCCTCTAGCCGTTGTTGTTGTTATTCTTCCCAGGGATATATTTCGAGAGTACAACAGCCAAGATGATTGCGATGACGGCCAGGATTGCGAGCGTGATCCAGAAGCAGATCCAGCGTTTGCGGCGGGCGGCACGCGCGTGGTCGACTGCTATGCCGGTCTGGTCCAGACTGTAATAACTAGGTCAACAATTCGCCGCAGAACAAAGGTGGGAAAACACACCCATTCTCCATATCCTTGTCCGCCTTGGCCGCATGAGTCTCGATGGCGTCGATGGTCTCGTCTTGTTGAGCAACCATAACGCTCATCTGCAATCACCGAACTTTGATGTTAGCTCACATCCAAGACAGCAGAGATGTTACGCACATCACTAAAGAGTTGCGCGAGTTCCGTGAGAGTTTTCTCAATCTTCTTCACGTCGTCGTGGCGTTGTTGGACTTCACGGTACGCAACGCGAGATTCGCCATAACGGTTCGAGGACATGAGCTGGCGAAGAAAAAGAGCAGCATTAGTTAAGTGTTATGAGAGTCGTGCGCAAATTCAGGCACAGTATTGTGGCCTTGCATATTTATAAAAATCGAACTTACCGCCTGCGAAAACACCTGAGTTCCCTCATCGTTGTTCACCACGGCCGCAATTTCATCTTGGGTCGCATCAGGTTTGACTAGGAACAACAAAAAAAGTTAGCCAAAACCGTAAATGATAACCCGGGTCGAAATCAAACATGTATCACATGGGAACTTCCAGATACCCCGGACAATCAAACGTACCGATTCGAACCTGACGCTCCATGCGCTGCCTCGACTTTTGTCGGTACTGCTGCTCCGCTTGCTGATACTCCTGAATCGCCGCGACGAATCGGCTCTTGACAACATTGGTCTGCTGAATCCAAGCTTCGCGGTCCCTGCCCGAGACTTTACCACGACCGGCCTCGAGCGCTTGAATCCGGCGTTTAATCTCAGAGCTGATATCATGGGTTTGAGTAGAGACACCATCGAGTTCAGATGTGGCTCGACGAAGCGCTTCGTCGTCTGTGGCAGTCAGCGAGCGGGAGTGGAGGTTTGTGATAGTCTTGATGTTATCTCTGTACGAGTGGATGAGGTCTTGAATAGCTGTAATCTGAGTGCGAGTGTTAGCGTGTTCAAATCAACGAATCTGCGTTTTGCTCACCTCGTCGTAAAACCTGGTCATCTCTGTCTCTCCACCCCCATAGTTGTTCCCCGAGTTTGTGTATCCTGCTGCAGGCTGAGCATAGGAGTCCATTTCGTAGGGGCGCTCGTTCGTCTGGGTTGGATACGAGTGCTCCTCGGCTGGGCCGCCCTGGGCTCGTTCCGCCTATGTTGATCATGATGCACGCCAGCAAATAAACAAAATTGAAACCTAAATTAGCTTTTGCCAAGTATATTTTGAAGCAAAACTGACCCTCATTGCTGCCAGTCTGTCGCGGGCCATGGTGTTGGTTTGGGAGGTGAGGAGGGAGAAGAAAGGTCGTGGGACGGGAGCGGGCTGTGTGGTCCAGTTGACGCTGGTGTAACAGGCGTCCACGTGACCTCGGGGTTGATCATGGTCCGACTTTGCTCCAACACTTAATGCTGCGAGTCCCACCGCATTGGCCAAGGATGGGTCAAAAAGAAGCATTACATCGCGTCGTTAGCGCAGTGCGCGCAGTCGACACTGCCCGCAGCCTGCGTTTACCCGAGTCCCCGACCCCGCTATCAGCGGAAGGGTCATTGAACCACGTGACCTCGGACCATATCTAATGCAAATTTTCTCAGTTGGTCTCAAACATCCACCACGACCTCGACTCAGACCAACAACCAATGATCTTAATGCCCTATGCGTGAGTTAATGCCTAAACGAGTGATTATTTACCCCACCGCCAAGTCAAGCCGACCTGCTCCGTCCTACGCAGGTAGGCTGTTACGGTGATGGGAGAGTACCCCCACACTGACCTGCCTGTGCGTCGCGTTTTGTGACGTGCGGGGGTTTGGGTCTTTTGGGTGACCGTCCGCGTAGAGTTGACTTCCGTCGGCTCTCGTAGCCTTAAAGGACGCGTTTGTCTTAGTTCGCGGACACACACCTCTTTAAATTGCTCCTCTTGTTACTTCCACTCCATGTATAATTATACTCAAAATACAATGTCAAGCCTTCGCCCAAGATGATGCTATGGCATCCGCGCGCATGACTCTATCCTCGGTTAACTTATTTTCGGAAGGCAAGTACTAGCAAACTTTTCAAAAGCGGGTAAGTGCCAATAAGCAGCCATGGAAATCAGCTAACCTGCACCTAGGTCCTCCCTAAAGCACTCCTCCAAGCCTGTTGGAGTTTTACCATGGATAAGATAAATATTGTTGACCAGTGATAATAAATAAGATGGATTCGGGTGTGCGCCTTGCTTGATGCGGGGGGTTGTTTGAGCTACATATGACGCAATCGGTCAATTGCCTCGTTTAACAATCGGACGTTCTTGATCGCCAATTTCTCACAGTCCGGTGGGACGGCGCACTGAACATTTGGCCAAATCGCGTGGAGAATCCTGGAATCAACAATATTAGCTCAAGCGCCGGCCATGTAAGCAAGGTGCATACACCCACCTCGCGGTATCCTCCAACCCTTTGACAAGATCACGCCCAGCATTCCATCCGCTGTAGACAGTGATTGGTTGCTTGGAAGCTGGCACCTGAACATCCTTCGCGGAAAACGGTCGATCCCATTGACGGACCGACTGGATAAACAAAAGGCGCAAGTGCGGCATGTGAACGGCGAGTTGGTGTAGGTCGTAAAAGTCGATGGTCTCCGACGTATATCGAAACTCTTGTGCGTCCGGGAATGACGACACAAATTCCGTAAAAGGGACTGATCTCATGAGTATCATATGTACGAATGAGATGCAACGGAGTCGAAGTGACCTCAACAGCCCGAGGTGTGTACCGGTTATGGAGATACGATAGCAACGGCGCCCGCGTATATGCAGCTGGAGGTTTACCACATCAGGGCTGCTAGCGCATATGGGCAGTAGGACCGAGTCAACCCAGCCAGGGGACGTATTGGCAGAACGGTGGTTATAGTGGATCTTGAGATCAACGGTTGTCAATCGCCTAACCAAGGGTGCAATCCCCCAGATAGCTTGCACGGTGGAAGGAAACGCGCAAACCACTGTCAGCATCCGAAGAGCTGGGAACGCGGTCTTTGGCAGCACCACCGGGCTGAGAAATTCGTTGTGAGAATGGCCACGTAGGGATAGCGATATTAACCTTGGTAAGCTAGCGAGCGCAGCGAGAGCCCGAGGATCGTAGATAATTTCGACAAAGGTCACGAGATGGCGGAGGGACTGCATGCGAGACAGAAATTCCAGATTAGGAACACAGCTAGTATGCGACAACTCTAAAGTGTGGATCATGGGACAGCGCACAAGGTTCCTGTACACTGTACTCTCTGGAGAGAATACCCGATTCGAATTGAGCTCGGCTTCGCCATCGAAATAGGGTATCCTGAGCTCCTCCAGCCGCGGACAGATGAACAACTGGGTCAAGGTAGCCCAAGCATAATTGTTTTGGATATGGAGGGCATTGACCAAAGAGAGTGATAGTAGGTTTGGTGCGAGGCCATTCGGTTGAGCTACTTGATATTTTCGTAGTTTATCCCAGCCGTAACCTATTAAGTATGTCGCCGACACAGACGTGTTGTCGAATACCTCGAGTGTTTGAACCAACGACGCATAGTAATCGAACCTAGTTAAGTCTAGAGTCTCGGGAAGGCTAATGAGCTATCAGAGATGGTTGATTAATCTATGACGTCGACCTATTATACATCAACTCACGACCTCGCGGTGTTCGAGTCTTTGGACCTCTCGGCTAGTCGTCTGATCATAGGTATAAAACGCCGTCTTAGAAATCTCGAGGCAAGGTATTGTCTTTAGGAGCTTCAGAACTCCTTTCAAATCTTTCCATAAAGCTGGTGATGCGCAGAAGAAAAATAGCTGGGAGACTCTGGATGATCGAGCCAGGTCGGAGGCGGTGGCATGACTGAAGATGTTGTGGAGTAATTCGGGAGTTCCCAAAGCTATCTGGGAGGGAGCAACGCTGTCGAGCATTGGGGATGAGATGCCCTAGCAATTGAGGTGGTGGTAGTTGATACTCCGTCCTGGAGATAAGCGCCTCAGCGCGAATCAATGCCGCATCAGCGCGAGGTGTATGCGTGTCGAATTGGAAATGCGCATATACAAAGAATACCCAGAGGATACCCTGTACTCCATTGTATAGTAACCACAAAAATCGACACCAAAACCCTCGGTATAGTGGAGAGGATTAGGAAGTTTAATTCACAGGTTGGTGTCAGGTGACTCATCCCGTCATGACGATTAATGTCTCAACCGACCAATCGCTCTGTTGAGGAGTTTGATGTTTACCTCATCCTGTCTCTCGTGCGGGGCGAATTGAACGTTTGGCCATATAGCGTGTAAAAACCTAGATCGTGTATGAAGCTAAGGTCATCAGAGGTTGGGGGTGGACTCACTGTACGGTTTGCTCCAAAAACTTTCGAGATTTTTGACGGCCGAACGGCCACCGGTCACTTTTAACAACAATTGGGATGTACGAAAGCGGAACAAGATCTTTTGAACGAAACGGGTTATGGCAATTGTCAAGTCCAATGAATAAGTTTCGTAGACGCGGAAGATGCGCAGCAATTTCGTACAGATCAGTATACTTGACTCCATGTGATGGAAGCTTGAGATCTTCAACCCCCGAAAGTGAGAACGCAAGTTCTGATATAGAGATCCCTTTGGCCAGCCTGATCCCAGCCAGCTCAATGCTTTTCAGTGGTATTGTTTCCAAGGCGCCCACGGAGGCACGTGTGATATGGACATCCGTATCGAACTGACCGCGGAAGTCAAGCTCGAGATGTCGTATACTTGGACTATTGAGGCAAATGTTTTGCACAGTGGAGTCAACCCAAGGGTAAGAGCCCTGTATTGCGTAAGCAGAGCGGGTGTAATAGCGAATCTTGACTCGGATCCGAGTTATTGGCCGAATCATTGGCGTAACGCGCCACACAGCTTCCACCATTGTAGGATGTGTACACTCGATATCCAGCGCGACGAGGGCGGGGAACGCGGAATCAGGTAACGTTATTGGATGAAAGGGCGATCCAGTGGTATATTGGGTAAAATGTAATTCCAGTCGTGTTAAATAGGGCAAGCGGCTGACGGCAAGGAGCGTATTGGGATCATTGATTACGTTGAGGCGGATAGCTAGATGTCGGAGGTTGTCTAGACGAGACCAGTCCCAAAGTCTAAATAATTGGCTGTTGTGATCCCCAAGTAGTACGTGTAGAGTATGAAGCTGAGAGAAGCAGGCGAATATCACGGATGTTAAGCGAATAGCAGAATGTGGGTCATCGGGAGTAGATATAATACCACCATGAGACAGCTTAATGGCTTCAAGTCTTGGGCTGGTGAAAAAAGAGAGCAAACGAATCCAATCCCTGGCGATCTGGTGGCCGCAAGTGTTAAGTGAAACAAGTGACAGAAGATTTGGGCAAAGACCATCCGGTCGAGCTGCGTGATGGCTTTCTAGGTTCTCCCAACCGCTACCCAATCTATATGGGGCCCCCGCGTCGCCAAAAACGTCCAATACTTGAACCAAAGGTGCATAGTAGTTAAATCTACTCATATTTAGCGTTTTTGGGAGATCGATCGTCTGGAAAAGCCTTGTACTTCAGCAGCGATGTTGCCACATCTAACTCAGGCTTGCTCACGTTTTCGCGGGTGTCGCATAGTTTGCGAGAAATGGGATGTAGGCGCTGTATTGGAGTGAATTTTGTCCCAGGAATCACCTTGAGCAGCTTTGAGATTCCTTTCAGGTTTCTCCACAAAATCGGCGAAGCATGCAAGAAGAACGACCGAGAGACTTGACATAACCGTGTGAGATCAGAAGGAGATACGTGTTTAAAAATTCCATAGACTAGTTCAGGAGTCTGTAAGGCCACAACAGAGGACATTGTGCACTTTGTCTTCAAAGGTCGAGGTTCGGTTGGTGGCGACTGTCCAGGGTCTGTGATAAGCGCCCAGGGGATGGGCGCGTATTGGGTCAAACAACTTGTGTGTGTATAGGCGAGAAAGAAGAGGTTCTTGGAAGACTGGTGATGTCCACTTTCCCAAACTCACTGTTTGGGAGAAGGAAGATTGCAGGTTTATGGACCCAAGCGTGGGTGGCTACAGATGAAATTACGGTTCTTTGTAAAAGTCCCTGATGACGGGCCAGTGCTTGTTTTTTTGATTAGAGCGTTTACTGTATGATCCGCAAACCCAGAATACATTTAGTTGGTCAGTGCTTACTTTTGCTATGTCGACCAGTAGACTCCCCAAGCTCTGACCACTTTTATATTGGCTATACAGGGGAACTATTGTATTATAAACCTATTCAGTAAACCCAGTGAACCAAAGCAAACCGCGTAAAACAACCATATACCCGAAGAAAATCTACGAACGTAGTGCTTAAAGCAGTGCAGCACTGTTCTCTACGTGTCTACTGACGTCAAGTCGCTTTTGCCTCTTGATATCGGATATCCTTTCGTTGAGCTTGTGCAAGGTGCCCATGGCGCGTTGATCCAAGCGCAACCCACGCAAGAAACCGCACTTGACGGCTGGCCATGTAGCATATAAAAACCTAAAAGGTTCATCAATATCATGGTATAGGCGTAATTAGTTGGGTAAGCTACATACCTTGCGAGCTCAGTGAGCTTTAGGTTCGAGGGGTTATTCGGGAATGACCAATTTAGCTCGAGTAGTAGAGGTTCTGCGGAAATGCAGGTGCTCTTATCGGGTATCGTTGTATGCCACAGGTCTAAGCTAACACTCAACGTGTGAAGCTTGGGCAACCGTGCAGCGAGGTCCCGGAGCGAGTCCCACGAAAGACGCCAAGACGGAAGCCTAAGGACATGAAGCTGCGGGAAAGCGTTTGCAAAGTCCTGGTTGGTCACATTCCTGTCCATAAGTGTCCCGCAAAGGGTGAGGCTGTTCAATGAGACTCGCTGCGCTTGGAGCAACAGTAGATCCGCCTGGCAGAGGTAAACAACTTGAGAGGCATAATAATACGGGTCTAGATAAAGATCCAGCAAGTTGGGACTTTGGCGGCAAATGTGCGAGATAAGTTCGCCGGCCCAGTTTCGAGGGGTCCAGTCGTAGAGAATAGGCTGGGCGATCACGACTGATGTCAAGTTTTCAACCAGCCCTGTCGTGTACCAAAGGGTTGTGATCGCGTTCAGGCTCAGCCTTCGGAGTTCGAGTCGCTCGAGTGCGGGAAACGCGTGTCGGGGGAGCGGTACGAGGCGCATGACAGGCTCGTGCTGATAAGATGAGACAACTGATAACGCTTCAAGGCGAGGAAGCTGCGCTAGCGCCAAGAGCATTCCAGGCTCGAGAGCGGCTGCGCTGGTGACCAAGGTACGTAGGCTGTCGAAGCGAGCGATGTGTTCGTGAAGTCTAGTGTCGATGGGTATCTCGAATTCAATAGGGGCGTCGGGTTGATTTGTCCCAGGGGAGACTTCGAGAGTTTTCAGGCTAGGACACTTGGCGTATACGGTATGGAGCATGTTAGAGACCAGTGTGGGAGCGAGCCAGGTAAACATCGCGCATATATCGCCATTGGGATTGGGTACTCTGAGTTCGACGAGATTAGGAGTAAGGAAAAGGTTGACCCAGTTGATAATGGTGTCGTGCGACTGCTCGGACGGGGCTTCTCGGCATGCAAGTTCGACAAGGTTGGGAAGCAGAGGCTTTGCGCGAGCCGCGATATGTGAATGGAGAATTGGCCAGTTGTTGAAAATGAGGATGTCACACCGCTTCTCGAAGACCTCAAAGGTCCTGATAAGCCCTGCATAATAGTCGAATCGCGAAAAGTTTAGATCCTCTTGAAGCTGTATAATCTACGCAACTCTGGCATTAGAAGACACCCCGCGAAGGTTAGATAAGACACTTGCTATATTAGATTTCCTGTTACCCGCGTCTTCTCTGCGAGTCGAGGCACCGTCCAGGACAGAAAAAAGTTTGGTGACTCCATGGAGGTTTTTCCACACCAGCGGAGCAGCGCAAGTGAAGAATAAATGAGAAACGCGTAACAACGTAGCACAATCTACGAGTGGGGCCGATTCACAGACGAGGGCGACAATCTCGGGTATATCGAGGGCAGTTGAAGGGCGGACGGAAGCGCAAGCCATGGTAACCTGAGGAAAGAGAAAACGCCTCTTGGGGCGGAGATGGCTCGGCTTATGTAGTTATCAAATCGAGAAAACACGTTCCCACCGGCGCGCCGATATATTCACAGGGGTTGAGCAACGCCGACAGTACTGAGAGATAGCCCTTGAATAGCCCTATTCCCCCACAAAGGTGCAGTGTCTTAATTACGTTTCAACGCCGCGTGTTGGAGTTTGCTCCTCGGAATCAACATTGGCAAAGACATCTTGTTGGGGTCAGATCATACGAGGAACCCCAAGCGATTGGGGTGCACAGCACTTGACAATGGACGCGCTAGCACAGTCAAAATTGGGTTAGCGCGCAATCTAGGCATACTTGCCAATTTATATGGCTCCACGGGTGACAAAATAATCGAGAGTATGTCTAAGCAAGCGCATCCAGATGCGAGCGCAAGAGCAATATCGGCGCAAAACTACCAAAAGATATAGGTGGAGAGCGTGGGAGCCGGGGAGGTCTGGAGTCGCGTCAAACCACGTGACTTTACAGCACGCGATGAGCGCTTAGCACTTCAGCCAACCCATTCTGGACTGCCACTTGATCTACCAAGATTCTCTTGCTTGCAGTTAGAGTCTCTGGTCGACAAACCCGTCGGCAACTTCTGCTTCTGTGCATGCAAAGGCAGAGAACTTTGGGTACATTTTTTGTCAAGCCGCCGACGATGAAACCTGCTCCTCCCCAACAATCAGGACTGTCCGAATTCTGGGCGAAAGGCAAGGCTAAGAAGAATGAGGTAACGAGGGAATTATCAACAGGTATGTGCTACTGTCAATCTACGTGTCGTCCTCCTTAAGCCGATGGGTTAGATAGTAAGAAGGTCGCAAAGAAGCCCTCCAAGACGACAGAAGGAACAAATTCGAGCAAGGGGGGTACTAAAACCAGGTCTCCAACCGGTGCTCCTGGTGAAGACATGGAGGTTGATGCTGCTGGTAATATTTTCGTATCTTTGAGGAGAATTGAACTTACTGTGGCCCAGATATTAAACCTACGACTCCCGAAGACGAAGATGAAGGTTTGACAATTTAAACTCTGGTATTTGAGATACCCGAGGAAACTAAGGTCATTGTAGCGCCCGTTCGAAAACGCCTTACCAAACGAAGTCGTGTCGAGTCGGATCCCGAGAATTCTGATAGTGGTGGCGCAAATGTTGCACGTCGTGTAGCAAAGCGCAAAGGTGAAGCTTGCATTTTAATTCTAAAAGACGTGGGGATTATATCTCATTTCGGTTTACCCAGTTAGAGCCCCTGTTAACGATGAGGATGCTTCATCCCCACCACCCATTTCCTCGGCCCCTCCCTCATCACCTCCACCAGACGGTCTTCCAGTCGAAGATTCACCCCCTCCCAAAAAGAAGTCTGGTAAGACTGCGGCCGCACCCAAGAAAACTCCCAAAGCGTCTAAAAAATCGAGCGCCACAACGTCGAGTGCCGGTCAGGCAGCCCCGCCAGCGGCTAATCGTAAAGGAGAAGGGGAAGAAGAAATAGAACCAGCATCAGAAGAAGAGTTGGCCGATGAGGAAGATGGCGGGAACAAGCGTAAAGCTAAGGAGATGGCGAGCAAGACGGCTGATCTGGCGATGAACAAGATGAAAGAGGTAGATTTTGGTTGGAAGGATGGCGAGACGTGAGTTTGCATAAACCTTTCAACCTTTCTACCGAAGATTTACTACATGCATGTAGGGTTCCATATGCTGCTCTCGCTCAAGCATTCGCGCTTATCGAAGCTACAACCAAGCGCCTCGAGATTACCGCAATATTAACCGCATTCTTGTGTCTTGTAATCCGACGTGCTACAGCCAAGCCCGCCCATGGGGCCGAAAAGGGCAAGGGGAAAGAGTCTACTGGATACGATGATGTTCTACAGTGCGTTTATCTGTGTATCAATAGGGTATGTACAACGTTCTTATCGCCTGTGTCTACACCATGACACTGACGCAAGTAACTCCGATAGCTCGCGCCCGATTACACCGGCATCGAACTGGGAATCGGGGAATCACTACTTGTCAAAGCAATTAGCGAGTCTACTGGACGAAAGGTCGATGTTATCAAGGACGAGCTGAAGGAGGAGGGAGACCTAGGTCTGGTTGCAATGGTCTGCCGAATGCTTCATCTCCCAGGGTTCTACTGAGTTTTTGGTGTTAAAACAGAAATCGCGCGCAGCTCAGAAAACGTTGTTCAAACCAAAGCCTCTCACACTTCCTACGGTTTTCAAAAATCTAATGGAAATATCTAAGATGACCGGAAATCAAGTTCGTGCTCAGGATTCGTGGTATCGGGTTTCTAGCTAATCGTACCCACAGAGTCAGCAAAAGAAAATCAATATCATTACCAAACTCCTCGCTGCTTGCCAACCCGACCATTCAGAAGCCAAGTACATTATCAGGAGTCTGGAGGGCAAGTTACGAATCAGGTTGGCAGAGCGGACGGTACTCGTTGCTTTGGCCCAGGCTTGCGTGTTGGCCGAGAATTCCAAGGGTGAGTAACACGCATAACACGAATCAATAGTGTTCTCACGATAATATGTCTAGATATTAACAAGTGGAGTAAAGAGGAGCTGGGTGCTAAATGTGACGAGGGGGCAGAGATCCTCAAGTCTGTGTATAGGTCCGTTCCGAGTTCACGATCGCACCTTTGCCCTTTATTTATTGGTGTTTGAATTGTTGACAGCGAGATTCCTTCCTACGACATCGTAATTCCTGCGTTGCTCTCTGGTGGAATGGAGAACCTACGAGCTGCCTGCAAGCTCACGCCCGGTATCCCACTCAAACCGATGCTCGCCAAACCGACGAAAGCGATTGGCGAGGTTCTGGACAAGTTTGAGAATACCAAGTTCACATGCGAGTACAAGTATGACGGGGAACGAGCGCAGGTCAGTGCATCCCGAGCTTGCTGGTTAGTACTAGTTTGACGCGACTTGACAACATAGGTCCACAAACTGGATGATGGAAGTGTCGCCGTGTTTAGCCGGAACTCGGAAGATATGAGCAAGAAGTACCCAGACTTGGTTGAACAGCTCCCTCGGGTGAGTAGGAATTGATTTATGGAATGAGCCATGAGTTTGAACGGATTACCTTGTAACCTAGTGCATTAAAGAAACTACCAAGTCTTTCGTCCTGGACGCGGAGGCTGTGGCTATCGACAAGACTACCAAGAAACTGCTTCCCTTCCAAGAGCTGAGCCGACGTAAACGGAAGGACGTCAAGATTGAAGACATTCAAGTCCGAGTATGCTTGTTTGGATTTGACTTGCTTTACCTGAACGGAGAGGTTTGTTGTTTAATTTATGCTTATTCGCCCACTTAATTTGCCGCCCGGGGTATCTAGTCATTACTCAAGCACAGCTTGCAAGGACGCCGAGAACTACTTCGAAAGCACTTTCAAGAGGTCGACTGCGAGTTTGCATTTGCCAAATCCTCGGATGGAGAGACGGTTGAAGAGATCCAAGGATTCCTTGAAGAGAGCGTTAAGGATGGGTGCGAAGGTCTGATGGTAAAAACGCTTACCGGGGAGGCGAGTTTTTACGAGCCAAGTCGGAGGAGTGTGAATTGGCTGAAGGTTAGATAAACGCCGGTGCTTGATGCTTATTATCTAACAACTTCCCGCGCATATAGCTTAAGAAAGACTACCTGGCCGGCATCGGGGACTCTCTTGATCTAGTCGTCGTTGGCGGATACTATGGCAAAGGCAAACGAACCAACTTTTACGGCGCCTTTCTCCTTGCATGCTACGACCCGGACGCCGAAGAATTCCAAACGATATGCAAAATCGGCACCGGGTTTTCTGAAGAAGCTCTTGCGGCGCACTACACCCAGCTCAAACCGTTTGAACTCAGCAAGCCGCGGGGAAACGTGAAGATTGGAGGAGCCAAGCCCGACATATGGTTTGATCCCAAGGTCGTATGGGAGGTTCTGACGGCCGATTTGAGTTTGAGCCCAATTTACGAGGCTGCGAGAGGTTTGGTGAGTGTTGTTCTGAAAGTGAAAATCCATGGTTGGGCTAAGATCGCTTGTAGGTGGACGAGAGAGGTATTTCGTTACGATTCCCTCGGTTCGTTCGCGTTCGGGAAGACAAGTCGGCGGAGGATGCTACCGAACCATCGCAGGTTTGTGTTTGTACTGGTCGTGTGCCCCGGATTTGGGACTAATGTGATCTACAGATTGCAGAGATGTACGAGCGCCAATCCTTAGCCCAAAACGGTCCAGGCAAGAAGAAGAAAGGAGGAGTTGATGACGATTTCTGGTAGTCGGTGGCACGTTGGACTTGAAAACCCGCACTTGTGTGCGCTCTCTTGATCACACACTTACGCATATTCGCTGCAAACTGTAGTCACTTTCAACGCTTGGATTCCAGTTTACAAACAGCCCCACGAACAATGATACAAAACGCGAAACAGGAGGCAAGCCGGACCAGGCCATAGTCAGGCGGCATTACCTAACCAAAATATTCAACCATACACCACCTGTTCAACTTCACCCAAAACTCACCGGAACATGCCTAGAGTCAACACGTTTCCTACGCCTTGCACAACTTTGCCCACACCATACAAGATTGACCCCGCAGCAACAATCACTCCTCCCGCCAAGATAAACGGAGTGACAATTATGATCCCAAGTCCCTTTGCAATCGGCATGAGAATATTCTCCCTCGCCTGAGCGTCCCCTGCTTGGAAATTGACAGCGAGATTATGCCATCGCTGTCTCTCCTCAGTGGTTGGCTCGACATCACCCAGCCCTCGTATCGCGTCTACAATTTGTGCGTCGATTGAGGCAACCCCGGTATGATTTTCTTGAGCCACCGCATTAGCGCGCTGCTGGAGCAAGTCCTGTAGTCTCGACCGGTTATCGTAAGGAGGCGGGGGACCTCGGTTGTTCATCATTCCTAAGGTATCGGTTAGCCTCCGGAGAGCCTGGTTACAAAGGCAGTCATACGTGTAGATGCCAGTGATTTCGTCCTATCTGCAGCGTTGGATGTAGTTGCGGCAAGGGAGGAGTGTGTTGAATCAAACCGCAGTGCAGCATGGATATAAATGGCTAGTCGCGTGGCTAACAACGTCATTACATGCGCTGTGCATCCGTTTTCGTCCTCTTAAAGCGCCGCGATCCCAAGCCTAGTCTTTATCATATCCGAATCTTAGCCACATCTTCCAGTCGTTCACGATCTACTCAACATTGACCCGAGTTCAGTATACATTATTTTAGTTGGCAGCCTCTGAATCATTGGTAGCTACGTGGCTCATAGACTGAAGGAGATCACCTACAAGCACACATCGTCATTCCAGTGACCGCCTGTGACCGCTCCCCATCGACTTACTGAAACGCGCCTCCGGTGAGTAAATTACCCACACCCAACACCGTCTTGCCAGCACCATAAAGAATCCCGCCCGCGGCAAATATGGCTCCTCCCGCCACGGCAAACGGTGCAGCAATCAAGATACCCAGTCCTTGAGCCAGTGGCATTAAGATGTTTTTTTTGTCCTCCTCGCTCCCCTCTTCGAAAACCCGGGCCTTTTTGTACCACTCTGACTTGCTTTCGGCATCGGGGTAGGTATCGCCAATCTGCCGCATTTTGACGACAATGTTGACTTCGATGGAATGAACAGTAGAGTTGTCGCCCCGATCAACAGCATCGGCACGCTGTTCAAAAAGTACCTTGAGCTCTGTAAGGTGCTTTCGAGCCTGGTCCTCGTTGCTCGAAGCGTGTGGCGGTGGCGGGTCCTGGTTTAATTCGACCATTCTGTGGAGAAATGTCCTTCAGAGGTGAGCCAATTACAACTCCTAGACTGTAGCGATCTTACCTAGATGATTTGCGTAGAAGCTATGAGAAAGTTTCGCAGGTATGAAGAGGGCGAGTGTGGTGGTTTGCTACAAGTGGCTCGGGTGGCTCAGCGGGGTTTTATTGACCGAAGGAACCGAGTACGTCATTGGTCCAATAAGTTCGGTGACCTCATTACTATAGTCTAAAGGTGCACTGCACGCTATAGTACAAACATCTATTACAACAGTCTCTAGCATCTTCCAATTTACAAGTGCCACAGTATCTCCTTCAATACGTTCAGCTCAATAATATACCACCCGAATCTTAGGTGATTTTCTGAGTCGTTTACACCACAATCGTCACCTACACGCATACAGTACACACTAATTTACATTCAATTCTGTCATTGTCTGTTCCGAGTCCTTTCGGGCTGCAGGTAGCCGGGCTCGCGTATCTGCGCCAAACGACTACAACCAACCAAACCAGAGTTCACTTCCAATGAGCAAAATCTAACCGGTAACATTCCCCAGTAGAGGTCGGCACAAACTCAAAACCAACGGCTTTATAAAATGCACGCCCGTTTGCATTTCGTGGGTCTAAGCAAGAGCATACGTCAATCGGCCCACAGAAATAGCGCATATATCCCAAACTTGTCGACTTACCAATATCAACATGTAACGAATCACACCCTTGTTCCCTCAAATACTCGACCGCTTTACCCATCAGGCGCCGGCCCCACCCTTGTTTCTGTGCACGCGGCAACAGGTCGATATGAATATGCGCCTTGGACACTCGGATAATCTCCTCTGGCGCAATATCCGGCTTATGTATCAGGTTTATCATACGCCGGTCTGCAGGCGTCGCGTTGGCAGGGTACGGGTCCTTTGAATATCGAGCCAGAGCCCGCAATGGAGCGAACCATTCCTCTTCGGCAGCCGCTTCGAACCGGCGAGTGTCTGGAGTGCCCAGAATGCAGCCGAGCACGGTGTCATGCTCGTCGACTAGGACAAATCCAAAGCAGGGGGAAACCACAGCGTAAGGTTCGCCGTAGATGAGACCGCTGAGCTCGGGGATGTGGTGAAGGCCTTTGGCTGATTTGCCGGCGTCGCCGGTGATGAGATTTATGTAAGAGAGAGCGGGGCGGTCGGCGGGTGTAACTGGCCGGATTGTCCAGGTGTTATTGCTAGTTAATACCATGGTGGGGAGAGATGGGGGTGGTGAGTGGTGAGTGATGAGGAGCTGAAAAGTGGAATCAAGAAGGTGGCAGGAGGGGGTCAGAACGAAAGAATTAAGCCCTCTTCAACGTATAACCTATTTACCTGATAGATCGAGTGAAGGAGCCTCACAAAATAGCTAGGAAAGCGTAGACTAGGATTTGAACCTACCTAAGCACGAGGGGGATCTTAACCAAGACCGAGGCAGGGGGGAGGCGAGACTAGATATAAGTGACGAGCTCAACGCCACAAACCACGGATCGAAATGCAAGCACAAAAGGACCACATGGGGAAACCCGTTTTCTGGCAGTCGTCTCCACGATTGTACGATTTAAGTGAGTCCCGGAGCACGGAAAGCAAGTGACCTAGCAAGGCTGACAGCCGCGGGGCACGCGGCTGGACACGTAGCCCCGAGCCGAATAAGACAAAAGGTGGATCGCGGAGTGCTCCCCCGCAATGCCTCCAAACCGCAGTCGAGAACCAGGATACATACGACGCTGCCGTCCAAGTCGCTCTGCTGGGATTTGCGGTATAATATACTCGGCATATATCGAGCCCTTCTGCGCGAACAACGTTTAACTTACGTTCTGGAAACACTGTAGGAAGTCGCGGGACTTAACCTAACTCCCGCAGGGACTCTCATAAAATCCTTGACAGGACTTCTCACCGGTCCCGTCCGGACGTCACTAGAGTCCAGATTCAAGTCCTAAAATTTAGCCTGAAACGAAATCACATAGGTGAAAAAGAGCCTTAAATTAATTTGAGAAGTCCAGAATTGATCAATGGGGTCCATGAAATGGACCCAAAGGGGTCCACGGACTTGCCCGCAGTCCGGATGACATCTGTCTTGGCGTTCTATAGGACGTATAATAGATCCAAATACCTGCTAGAAGTCCAGAATTGGGACTTCTAATCGGTCCGAGGACTGGGCCGAAGCCCACAATCGGGACTCGACAAGCATCCATTTGAGGCCTTGTGGACTCCCCGGG
>WSLM01000343.1:0-19339 GCA_019677335.1 Ceratobasidium sp. UAMH 11750 | reverse complement strand
ACACTGTGTGATCAAGCCCTTAAGGCTACCTTGGTTGATAAGTCGGTAATCAGCACTGCAAGACCAGTCAATCGCTAAGACCTAAGTCCCGCTAAGTCCCAACCTAAACTGTGGTAAAGCGCTCCGGTATACTTTAGCGGTTCTACTTGTGTGACTGCCATCGCTGCCAGTCCCCCTAAGAGATTAACTAACTGTGTGATTAGTCTTTAGTCTTCTAACATATCTATACACTGAGTTCTTAATTGATCTTGGTAATCGTATCTACAACTCTTAGCGTATAGGACGCACTCACCTCTGACAAGGCTCATGACTAAATATGTTATGACCCGCTAGTTCTCTAAACTGGTGGTTAACGGTGGCTCGCTGTTCGGTCTATTGTCTCTGAGTGTTATGTATTTATCTCGTATTTATTGGGTTTTGTATGGCTATATACTAGTCGGTCTCGGTGTGGTGGACAAGATAAGGCTAACTGGGGTCTCCAGTCAGCCTTACTCCTAAATATATACTAAGTGGCTGCGGTGAGTCATACCCCTCCGCAGTCCGCAGTCACAACAAGGTCACGTGCGTCGTCGATGACCTATTAGGTGTCACTAAGACGATCACGTGTGGCTTGTCTATTAGTCATACATAGGTATAGCTCGGGTTATTTGCGGCTCCGAATCTTATAAGAGCCGCGCTTAATCCTAGGGTCATGTGACTTGCTTAGTCAGGTCGGGTGTCGGGTGTGCATTACCAAGGAGGGTTGTTGCACACCCGACTTTCGTAACCACTGTAAGCGCCCATGTAACGTAACGGTAATGCTTAGTCAGGTCGGGTGTCGGGTGTGCATTACCAAGGAGGGTTGTTGCACACCCGACTTGCGTAACCACCGTAAGCGCCCATGTAACGTAACGTGTAACGGGGTCACATGACTCCTAAAGTGCTCCGATTGACTTCGGAGAAAATACCTTAATTATGTAATAAATTGACTTAGCGAGTTTATCAACTCGGTTAATGACGTCATGTCACGCGGGTCATGACAAAATACTTAAGAGCTTCTGGCCCTGTCTTCTCCTATTCTAGGCGACTAGTTATAGGAATTATCATACACCTACAAGGGATCAATTTACCCCCATTAACTGGTAAATCCCTTAAGAGTATCCTTCCCCAGGTTCGCACATACTCCCGGAACCTGATCCCTCACGCAAGCACCTCTGTCTCTAAGTTGGTACCTCCAGCGCTTGTGCATACACTCCAGAAATTACACGACCTATAACACACTGTTATTCAGTCACGGAGGGCTACAAGGCCACCTTCTCGGTACTTGAATGCTCACCAGGTGGTGCTTTAGATATTGATTGCCATTTCTTGAGATGTTTCCAATATTCTATGTGACTTTAATCAAATGTCATTTTATATTACTATATAAGGAAAGTCCTGTCGCGCTGCGTCGACATGCCTCGGGACAGGGGATGTTGGAAATTTGTAATGTTGCGTCACATCCAGATGGGACGTGGGACCAACGTTCTTCTCTGGCCGCAACAGTACCTGGGATGTCACGTGACCTCAGTGCTTATGGTGGTTACTGTGCTTACATAAGTCACTCCTGCAATATCTCTCCCATGTAATGCAGGAATGAGGAGTGAGTGACTAAGCAGTCATGTGACCCTTGGACCCCACACAGCTCCTATAAGATTTGGAGCCGCAACAACCCTAGGAGCAACTACACATGATGCATAACAAACACACGCAACTCCCTCCTCTGCTGCAGATGGGTCCGCAGTCACCACACATGACCTACCCTGACTGCATAATGGATTATGTGATTCCAATGTTTGTAATGACTCGAGGCTACTACATGTATATAAGAAGACAGTGAAGCAAGCTAGCCACCTAGCTTGCTTTATCTCATCAACCACCACTGAATACAGATCCAACAAACCATCAAGCCACTTCTTAAGGAATTGCTAATAGAATTGAACACCTTATGACAACTTTAGTGGTTCTACTTGTGTGACTGCCATTGCTGCCACTCCCCCTAAGAGATTAACTAACCATGTGATTAGTTTTTAGTTTGGCCATGCATACATATATCCCAAGGCATTAACTTGCACTCTGGGATTTCATCTCCACTATCTATAACACTTAGCATATGGAACACACTTTGCCTCTAACAAGGCTCACAACTATATACTTAAGAGCTTCTGTCCCTGCCTTCTCCTATCCTAAGTGACTAGTTATATGAAGAACAAGGCATACACCTCAAAGAGACCACTTAGTGTGTATTGCCTCTGTCAACTGGTAAATCTCTGCCAGCCCTAAGGCCCACAGCAAATACCTGGAACCTTATCCTGCACAAACACCTCCATTTTTAAGTTGGCACTCCCTTGGTGCTTGTGCATGAATCTCAGAAAATAGTCATACTATAACAGGAATATAAATGCAAAGACAAGTATGTCAGGTGACCTAAAGTCCAGACATGATGACTAATAACTACTAAGTGTGACTATCAACCTATGCTATGTAAGCACACTATATATAAGAGAGCACAAACCAACAAGACAGAATGCAAGGGCACACAAGAATGCAACCAAAGAGAAAGAGAAGCACTGCTGAATAGGATGTGTGCATACAACAAGGCAACTAGCACCAAAGATGAGAGAAGTGCTGATAAGCTGGCAAATGACAAAGAAAAGGAAAACATGAAAAGGACAAGGGCATGACTGTGTCAGGCCATGACATCATATCTATATATCCCAGAGCTCCTTGCAAGCTCAGGTCTCCTGATAATACCCTGCCCACCCCAGAAGTGGAATGTGAGCAGGAAGTGGAACAGCCAAATCTTCACCAAAACCAACTCAATTTACAAGCTTTGAAGCAGTGGTATGAGAGTGCCCATGTACAGGGAATTAATAAATACAGAAGGAATACAAAAACCTGCTAGATGGATACCCATTAATGGCAACTTTCACATTCAGCAGCAGAATCCAACCCAGAAAGGTTTGAGTGGGCTGTTGAATCCTCAACCAATTGGCTCAAAGATCTGACAGGATTATCTGAGCACTGCCCAAGCCTGGTCTAACACTGTCTTCCTACTTCTTTACCATGTCCTTTTCCTCTTCTTTGACCTAGCACTCTTGAGCCAGAACCCTGATATGTGATTATTGTGCCTCTTTCTGCATGCAGACCTATGATAGGCTAACTTTGCCACCCCTCCCTCCTGCTTTTGACTTTTGACTGTCTTCTTGTTGTCATTCTGCCAGACAAATTCAGCAATCAAAGCTCAGGTCAGTCTGAACCATCAACCAGGCTCAACATAGGCTGGCTATGGATAAATCAAGTGCTTGTTTTCTCTTTCCTTCTTGGGTGTGTAAGCAACACTATCCTATATGTCTAGCCATACATATGGTGGGTGCCTTCCTGTAACAGCTAAAGCTATGGCTAAGCTAAGCTATCCTATCCTTGAGGTGGAGCAATTACAACATGGAGTAATCAGTCATTGAAAAATATGATGTCATCCAGACTTTGGAGTGGGATAGCTTAGCTTAGCTTAGCTCTACCATACACCACCTAGGGGTGGCACATGACTGCAAAGTGGCATACCTGGATATCTGCCAAAAATTGCTTAAAAGACTAGTAGTAAAAAAGCCTATATGAGGTGAATACATGCACTGGGAAGTTGTACCCAAAAATAGCCAGAGAAGTCTCATGAAAAATGCCTGAAAACCCACACATTGCTTCAGTTTTTTGTCATGACCCTTCAGGGCAAGTGATGCAAATGATCTGATGAGTGTGACAGAAGTGTCTTTGATGTCTAGCTGGATGCTCTAAGACCAAGAGTGGGCCTGAAGACAATGTTGATATTGAAGACTGAAGGCCATGTGACCTTGTTGATTCATGGCTGATGAGTATAGGGATTGAGAAAAAGCGTATGCCACAAGATAGAGGCAGACAACAACAAGGTGATGAGGTGAAGAGACGAGTTACTGAGTATTGAGATGAGTGTGAGCCGTGAAGGACTGAATGAAGACGAGGAGGTCCAATTGACTGAGGTGAGTTGCTGAGTTAGAACTCCCTGAAGAGGAGCCTTAGACAAGGATATGGTGGCTAGACAAGGTGCAGCAAGCTGGAGATCTAGGCTTGCACACCACTGTATTTATAATACACTATACATGTGAGTCATATGACTAGCGAAGCTGTGTACAGACTTGAGTCAACCGCCAATCCAGTATAGCAAGAGTCAGTCAAGCACCCATGTGTAGCCACAAGACAGAAGTAACTGAAACAAGTTGGGGGTGAGCCACAAGAAGTGGAAAACTCATGAAATTGTCAGGGTTAGGAGCAAGATTTGTGGCACATGAGAGGTATTGGCCCCATACCTCTTGACCAACCTATCTAATGCCTGTCTTAAGCTCTCTGATGCAGAATATTTAGCCCCTCTTGTTTTCCCAAAGGTGGCCCCAGCTCCCCTGGACCCCTGCCCTCATACATTGAGGCATCATTCTCAATGTGAGTTCTCCTACATCTTATTTTTTTGCCCAACTGGCAGTACTTCCTCAATTCTTTGCTCTAATTTCAGATAAAGTCTTGCATATCAATAAAGCAGATTTCAAGAATAATGCCTTCAATGAGCCCAACCACCACTTAGAGAGCAATTGTCTGTTTGTCCTTACATTTCCAGCTATATGCAACTCCTGAACATAGCATTCTATCACCCAACTCACAGTATAGTACATCTGATACAAATTTGAAGTGAATTGCACAGAAACAATACAGCTTAACCATGTGTGCTACTTCTGGCTATCTCTGTATTAGTCAGACCCTGAGCCATATTTCCCCTATCTTGCCGATGGATTTACCAAATGCCTGAATTCTTTTTGCTCAGGCTCTGCACCCCACAGGCTACATGATAAGAATAGAAAAGCTCAAGCTACATGCATGGAATGGATAAATCTTTCTTTTGCATCAAAATTCATGCCACTTCTGGGTGGTGTACAGTAGCTCTTACAGGAAGGCATCCAATACTGTGTGGGCATTTATGATAGTATGGGGCATATACTCAAGTGTTCCACTTGCTAATCATTCAGCCCACTTCCAACTCTAATTTAGTTGCTGTGTATCTCCTGAATAGCTCAGCACAATACCTCAAAATTTCTACTAGCATATCACATGATATTGCCTTACAAATGGAGTACAAAAAGGTAGCAATGGCACAAGTTTGGTGAGTGTGACATCACTCTGTGAGAAATCTGTTCTAGTTCGGGGTTAGGCACAGGATGCGAGGGCTTCAAAATGAGCAGCAGTCTTCTTGGTCCTTCCAGAGTGTCACTTAGCCACTAGGTTCTTGCAAAAGTCCTAGTTTAGTAGTTTGTTAGAGACTAGTGAAGGGTTTGGGTTTGACACCTTGCTTCACATTTATCTTTATAGAAAGTCGCCCAATGAAGCACATAGTCCATGCGAGAGCTCTTTGCAACTGTCTCAGCTGCCTTTCACACTTTTTTTGGGCAAAACTGCTTCAGAATTGCTGGATTGCGCTTAATACCATGGTGTGAGGGTTGTATGTGCTAACTCTCACGCATACACGCTCCTTATTGCATGTCTCGCTTCCCCAACCATTTCACTCCCTTACTCATTTCATATTTGTTGTGATATATGGATATTCTCTTTTACTGAATATATGCATGTCATGTGACTGCATCGAAATACTTGTTTTTCACAGAATGTTCTTTTCTCTTCTGTACACGTATATACGTCGTGTTCTCTTGCCTTTTATGTATGCTACGACGTGTTTGATGACTTGTCGCCACGTCGTATGCCTTCTGGTTTATTCCGTAGGCTATGTTCTGACTCTGTATAAAGAGAGGCCTGCCGCTCTCACTGTCTGCAGCGATTCAGCTCCTTCCTCTCTATCTTCTACTTAACAATCCATAGTACTACTTTACTACTACATACGAGCCTAATAGCTCTAGCTAGGAAGCCGATTACATTCTACAATATTCGTTCTCTCTACTATTTAAACCTCGTACTCGTGTACTTACGGACAACGCTCCCTCAAATTGAGTCGTCTGGCAAGTCTTTTGCTCACTCTCGTAAGCACCGACATCGCTGGCCCACTCCCGTTTGAGCTTGAGGTCCCTCGGACCTCACACATGAGGACTAAGCAACCTATGTGCCAATGGTCATGTCAAAGGGGACAGTCCACACTGGTCCCCAAATAGTATCTTGTCACAGAAGCAGCTGGATGCTCTCAGATTTCAAATGGTGCATTATATGGGATGCAGCTACAACTTGTATTAATACATCCATGTGGTATCATAAGTCTCCCGCTCATAGCGGTCGCATTTCTGTACAATAGCCACGTATTCCATTTGATTTGTGGCCCACTGTATGTATTGGTGGTGAGTGAAGTCAGGGGGCTACCAAAAACTCAGCTCTGGAAGACGTGGCTTGGTGGGCACCGCAAGGGTTCAGATAAGATTGCAGTTTTTTGACGTGACTGCACAAAACTTGCAGTCGTTGAGGTGAACGATTTTTGTGGTCCAATCTCGCGCGATTCATTCTCGGGCGTCCCTTAAGGCTTACCGTTTAGTCTCGGCTCGTCAAGGTTGCCCGTCCTCTTGTAGTCGTCGACAAGAGCGAGGCCGGCGGAGTCGGTCTTTGATCTAGCCATGCGATGCATCAGTCACGGGGCTGACCCTCGAACACGGAATGTACCTGAAGATAGTGGTTGAATAAGGATAACTAAAAGATTAAGACTAAGGTTTACACCCCAAGTGGTCATGGCTCAGTCACGCTGGAGTTGAGGAGGACTGACCGATTAGGAGCGCAGGCTGAAGGTCACTCGATCGCACATGGCGCCGCTCCACTGACAATTACAGGCAAATGAGGTGACGCGACGCGCCCTTGTGACGGTCAGCTGCCACCGTCGTCCTGCCGGCAGCTCCTTATCGCACTCCGCTTATTGACCCTGATCGAGGCAAGTGGGTGGGTCCGCTATCGGCACAAATCGTGGCCCCCACGTCCGGCGCTTAGCTTTTGGTACACTCTTGTGTGAAGTCCAGGTGCCAGCACTGGCAGGACATGTAATAATAATCGTGTTGAGAGGGGGGCGTGTCAGCCGACGACAGTCTTCCCACTACAGTGACTCACTGATTATGGGACTTGGGCAACACCTTCGCATTGTTGCTGGTCGTCGGTCTTATATCTGCAGGCTGCAGACGCAGTAGAGTCCCCCGGTGCAGAACCTTCAGCACCAGACCTCGGCGCAAACCAAGAGGCTGCTCAATTTTGGAGGACACGAGAAAGGTAGACTAAGAGGAATCCTATCTTAGTGTGCTTTTTGACGTGCTGCCAATCCAAAAAGTGGTTCAGACCCGTGTGGACAAACAAACGGAACGGCCCTGCAACACAGATTTCCGGTGAGATGATGCGGAAGCCCTGAGTGCTTGAATGGGGGAGAACATTTGTCTTCATCGCTCAAAGCTATGTACTTGGATCAATGCGAAATTTGTTGGTTGGATACGTTGTTTCTCTGGCTTTGTTTGGCTCCTGTTGCTCTCTCATTGCCGTTGCCCCCACTCAAACCCCGGCTCAACTGCTCAGGGCTTTAGACCCTTGTTGCGGGGCCGTTCCGCTTGTTTGTCCACACGGGTCTGAACCACTTCTAGGATTGGCAGCATATCAAGAATCACACTAAGGTAGGATTCCTCTTAGTCTACTTTTCTTGTGTCCTCCAAAATTGAGCAGCCTCATATATAGTAGGGGGGGTCAGTTTCGTGAAGGCCATAGCTCAATCACAAGTTTGTAAATACATGTCGGTCAAGTAGTAAAGGTTGGAGAGCGACATCAAATGTATTTGCCCCGACCTTTTGTGCGACGAGATTCAACGGTTTATGGGTGGATAAATGCGACGCGCGATGAGAGGATTTACTATGTGATTGGCGATTTGCAATTCGACAAGCGCTAAGCGCCGTGGCAGAAGCTCCGTGCACGACGTGCATTTAGCCCTCAAACTCGGTCTAAGTACCACTCAACTTGTGAAATATTGTATTTTCTGTGGATTCTATGGATGATAGATACACGGAAGCAGAAAAACGAGCAAAATCCGCTATCCTCTTCTCCCGAACCACCCGAGGACTCAATCCGCCATCTATTCCAACACCCGGGTGTTCAGAGTATCGCTGGGCTTCCAGGTAGCTCAGGCGATGTAATAGCAGAGATTGGAGAGTTTCAGGCTGTTCAGATGGCGATTGTGAAGGAGGTTGGACGTAGTCACCGAGGTCATTCTCAGTGCTTCGTGACCGGAAAAAATGGTGCACGCTGAGTCTCGTACTTAGCCAATTTTTTTTCTTGTACAGCGATTGAACCTAGCTTCATAAAGTCTTTCCCCTTGTCGGATTTCGATGCAAATTTCCACCCTGGTACTGGAACCAGAAGCTGAGTCTTGGCATGTTCCTTGAGTAGGATTTCTAAGTCCTTCTCCCATCCGGAATCCTTGTGGATGGCTGAGCGTTGTACCTTTTGAACCTAGGAAATGTCAGCTAAGTTACATTAGGTCCATAAATACACATACAGAGCTCTCAACATGTTCAATAATATCGGCATACATGGGAATAAGCAGCGATGCTTTTGCATAATCCTCCCAAGATGTTCCCCCTTGTGGAGGAGGCCCATATTCTTGAGATACCATTATTTATAGCTAGATTAACATAGCATATACCCACCCAAATCGCTTTATGGTTGAACGCTGGATGTTGGTCAACAGGATAGAAGCTGTTGGAGCGCCCCTTCATGTTAACAAGCCCGCAATGCTCTCGGATAGAATACCTATCAACAGATTGGATGCTTTCCCGTAAGACCTAGAGCTAAGCCATGCTATGCTATCCCACTCCAAAGTCTGGATGACGTCATATTTATCAATGACTGATTACTCCGCGTTGTAATCGCTCCACCTCAAGGATAGGATAGGATAGCTTGGCAATAGCTTTAGCTGTTCTGGGAAGGCATCCACTCATGGTACAGAATCTGCAAGATCTCATACATCTGCTTGGCATAGTTGGAATTTTGAGCACCAGTAAAGAAGATTAGGAGTTCTGGTGTAAGCTCTTCCATGTGGCTAACTTTGCCATTCTTAACAACATGCTGCAGGTCCCAAAACATCTCCAAGTCGCGATTTTGAACAAGAGAGTTGAGGAAAACAGGGTCAGCAGTCTCTGGTGACTCCTCCATATCAAGGGAGTAGAGCGAAACTGCTTGCTTGGAGATATGCTCAGGCTGTATGCGCTGTCCAGCCTGCAAGATATCTTCCGCCATTCATGTGGGATCCTCAAGCCAAGCCTTCAATTCATCCAGAGTGTGGGTTCCGGCAACCAAGAGCCATAGCCCTCGCACTCGGCTTTCAAACTCATGCATAAGGTATTCCTTGACGAGGTGGTAATCGGGTCGGTGTCGGCGCATATTCTTAGAGAACCCAGTGCGGCCAAGCGCAAGCACACTATGAGTAAAGCCTAGATCAGCAGCCGAGCCTCGATGATTCTCAAAGGTGGATGAGGCGAGACACGACAATGCGTGAAACCAACCGAAGATAAATATGAAAGGGTCTAGACGGTCAAACCCATTGGATTCCTCCTGGCGCTGCCACCGCAGCATCAGCAGACGTGCAATGGCAAGTTCATCACCGACCCAGGGTATTGTCCGTTCAAGCACCAGTCGAACAAGCGCGTTTCTGGCATCCAATGCAACTTGGTGGATAAAATCTGCAATGACCATCAGGTTCCCAGAATATGATATCTCGTCAATAGGCCGAGTATCTAGCATATACTGACGGGCCACATGCTCGGGTCCAGACTGCAGCTCGTGTTCACCAGCTGGGCGCTGAAGAATGCACTTGGCCAAGATATCCAAGCCCTTAAGACATGGAATAGCATGTAGAATGTCGAATAGATGATACAGTTTGTCGGCTAGAGCACGAGCTTGGCGAACCAGGCAGTTGAGGTCGGTAAAGGTGATACGTAGCATGGTGTACCAAGCGCTCGCTAGTGTTCGACGTGTGCACGAAGAGCCCGGACAGCTTCTGGGTCCTCCCAGGCTGCTCGTGCGGACTCGGGTAATATAATGACACTCCTAGCTGTACCGTTGTCCGTGACTGTCTGGTTGTTGTGTCGCTGGGATCGGACGGGATGTTTGATGCGAATATTATTGTGGACAAACAGGACGGGGAATCTTTCGGCGGCCTCGCGCATGACCTTCCGAATCAGCCTGCTAGCCTTGGAGAGTGAGTCTGTAATCGACGAGTAGCTCATATCTCCGAGAGCAGGTTGAACACAGCCTTGGGGACGTGTTTCGCGTGGAAACAATAGCCTAAAAGTTGCTGCATTGCGTTGTTGCAGCTGGAAAGATTGTATGCTATACCGTACACCACCCAGAAGTGGCACGTGACCGGGAAGTGGCACACCTTGATTTCTGCCAAATATTGCTTAAAAGACTAGCTGTAAGAGAGCCTATACGGAGAGAATACACGCACTGGGCATTTGTACCCAAAAAGAGTCAGAAAAATCACATGAAAAATGCCCGAAAACCCGCACATTGCTTCAGTTTTTAGGGTTAGGAGCAAAACTTGTGGTAGATGAGAGGTATTGGCCCCATAACTTTTGAAAAACCTACCTAATGCCTGCCTTAAGCTCTCTGGCACAGAATATTTAGCTCCTCTTGTTTTCCTGAATGTGGCACCAGCTCCCCTAGCCCCCTCCCCTCATGTTTTAAGGCATCATTCTCAATGTGAGTTCTCCTACATCTTATTTTTTCACCCAACCAGCAGTACCTCCTCAGTTCTTTGCTCTATACTCCTCTCAGGTAGAGTCCTGCATCCCAATAAAGCAGATTTCAAGAATCATATCTTAAATGAACCCAACCACCACTTAGAGAGCAATTTTCAGTCTGTCTTTATATTTCTAGGTATATGCGACTCCTAAACATAGCACTCTAGCACACAGCTCACAGTAGAGTACATCTGATACAAATTTGAAGTGGATTGATCAGAAACAATTACAGCTTAACCATGTGTGCCACTTCTGGGTATCTGTGTATTAATCAGGCCCAAAGACATTTTTCCCCTATCTCGCCAATGGCTTTACCAAACAGCTCAATCCTTTTTGCTCATGCTCCGCACACCCACAGAATACATGATAAGAATAGAAAACTCAAGCTACATGCATGGAATGGACGAAATTTTCTGTTACATCAAAATCCGTGCCACTTCCGGGTGGTGTACGGTACAGGTAATAACCATAATGACGAACTGCAAGCAAAGGTAGATGCACTCGAGCAAAATATAGGCGGAAACTCACAAAATCCGAGTTCTTTGCATTACTTGCCCAGTGGCTCCGACGATTCGCGCGGGTTGAAAGCATATAGCGAAGCATGAAGAGTGTCGGGCATAGAGCAAACACTATGGACTCAATAGAGTCCTATTTGACAGGTTCGTAGACCTCTTTCTCCGTGAAAGACTCGGGCTTCAGCTTCACGCAGTTGGTCTCAAACTCACGCATCTCCTGCCGAAGTTGCCGATCAACTAGCCCAAGCGCAAAATCGTCGATCTGGTTTTGAGCACCTTGTGGGCGAGAGCCTTTGGATCTTGTACGAGGGAGGATTCGGAGATTGTGGAGGGTAGAAATAAGATATTTGCCACGAAAGGAGGTCCGAACCCGCTGCATCGACACATTATCGCGTGAAGCGTCGTTTCCCCAGTTAATAGCCCAGACCAACAGCCCAAGGTCAAGCTCTTGGTCACCTAGAGTGTCCAGACGGCGATACACTTGTCATGTAGCTCTTTGTCGTCGACGCAAGGGAGAGTCCCCTCCTCTTTAAGCTACGAGAAATCCGAGCCGTCCAGAGGCGTGGGTGAGTCATTTTTCTCCAAAGAAGATGCAAGGGGGGTCTCCTCTAAGACTTTCTTCACTTTTCAAACCTTTTTCTCTCTTTCTGAGGGGCTATTTCCTAGATATGCAGCGCGGGGGAGGCACGGTAAGACAAGCCAAGCCAAGCGCCTGAACCCCATGGCAGTGTTCACTAGGAGATTTTGTCAATTTTGGCTGCACTCTTACGTCGCGAAAACTCTGTATTTTCTTACGCCAAGTGCCGGGGCAGATAGCCAGAGATGAGTAGACAAAGTTTTACTAGTATGTACTACATATTTCCAAGGTTGCTGCGGCGAAATCGGCCACATGAAATCGACCCCCCCTACTACACGCATATGGACCAAGCTCTCGCAGGACGATTGGCGGTTAGGGTCCAGGTGCCGAGAGCTTCGTTTCAGGCAAGCTATCTTAGCACTATGTAGCGCTATATACTCCCTGTAGCAAACGCAAGGTTTGCTGATGCACTTATCGACACCGCGGCATGCCTCATAGAACATCCTGGCATCTGACCGCTCCGAATAAACGACCACACACCGAGAGGGCGCATAGATGGGGCCTGCATGAGCCCATCTGATTCATCAGCTAACTCTTCCGGGACCAATGAGTCCGTAAAACGGGAGTATTGCTTGGCATATGTGTAGATTGTGGTCTTACATTCTTTCATTATGCTCAGGCTACAGTGAATGTGCGTTCCCTTAGCTGTCTCCTGCCCCGTTGCCTGAATCCTGGCGGCGTTTTGTACCATTTACGGTATGTTCTTTTGCTTGAATTCTTGGCTTGTTTGAAGCTGGAAAGTTGTACTTCAATGCGCAAGGGACCTCGAGCCTTAGCCAGGTGGCTTCTTGGCCTTTTTTATTATGTCTTACGCGTGTTTATGCAGGAATTCGTACCCTAGTGATGGAGCTTGGATTGATGAACATGAAAACACATAGTATATTACGAGTGCAAGCAGGAGCATGGTTAAGGGGACCGGGTCACGGGTTGCTTTGCCATGAGGTGATATACATTGAAAAACTTATTCAACTTCAGTCAACGCACCAAGGGCCAAAGCGCACCAAATATACAACATCGAAAACTTCAAAACTCGTTCGAGATAGCCTAGCCCTTCAAACTCGAGTATTCCTCCTCCCAAGCCTTGCGGAGTTGCGCAGCCGAGCGCCAGGCGTACATCATCATGGTCCGTAGCTGAAGGACATCTTCCTTCCACGTGTCCGTGTCGTTCTCGTCGCGGAATTCGGCCGTCAGCTTCTCGCAGCGATTGATGTTTTCGAGGCTGACAAAGTCTATCGCGACTTTGATGCAATCTGCGAGGTTACATACCTGTTCAGTAATAATATTAGTCGACGTGCCCCAAATAGCACAGGGCACACACCTGATGCGCGCAGCCCGCCGGAATAAACACCGCTTCACCGGGTCGCTGGTAAATCCTCCAGCTATGGACATTTTCTTCTTCATATAAGCGTCGTCGATGGTCGCTGTCAAGATAGAAGAGCTGGGAATGAATGGGGTCGCAGTATTGCTCCGACGTGTTGTCAAAATGACGTCGCAGATAGGCACGGATCTTGTCAGAGTCGGCCGCCCGGAAGACATCCCACGCGGCGACACCAGGCAGTCCGTCTTTGGAATTTGTGGCGAACATCATGACGTTAACTGCATCCGCCATATCCATGTGCAAGCGCGTCGACCCCTGGCCGCCCGGACCTTCTTTCGATGCCTGTTGTGACAGTTAGCCAAAGCCGGGAGGTTCTGCTAGGTGAACTCACGAATGCGTTGTACATTTTCGGCCCTACATGAGACAAAGACATCAGATCTGTGCAAATCCTATGGCACATACAACTCACCAAGATCTGGAGCAACAGCGTTGGTTGCAAAGTGTGAAGCGACGTTTAAGATCCCGTCTCGGCGTGTATAGTTCTGAATGGGCAACGCGCGCATGAAATCTGCGAACAATTCCGGGAAATCATCCTTGAAATCTGCCTGAGCCGGCCAGTCCTACAATAGCATAGTACTTCAATACCCATGGCATAAGACACAAGGGTTTCACTCACCTTGAGTTTCAAAATTGCACTTCCGCGATCCGGCTGGCCAAACTGCCTGAAGAACGCCCCCACGGTTGACGAGACGTCCTCGTTGGTATCACAATTCAAGATAGTGCAAGCCTGCGCTCCGTACTCTTGAATAAAGTAATCGGGCGTCCACTCGATCTTGAAATCGTCCAACAGTCCCTGTACTACGACCACTTCGCCACGAGCCCAGATCGGCTTGAAGGTTCCCTCGGTGATACCCCGCGAGAAGAAGTTTATAGAGTGGGTCGGCACGCCCGCAGGATCGACGTATCCATGCTGTGAGGCTACCGGCTTCTTTTCTGCTTCGACGCTGATCTCGGGGTCGAAACAGTCCTCATGTGTCGGAGACACGGAGGGCGAGGCGACGGTTGGCATCGACGCAAGTAGTGGGCCAGGGGTTCCACGCAGACTGCTAACATCGTGCGACGACCCAGTCTCGGAGAGCGCGGGCGGTTCGGTGGAAGCTTGAGCCGACGTTGGATCCCAAGTGGGGATGCGCGATGCCCACTTGGTGATGTGAGACGAGCCTGGTCGAGAAAATGGTTGGGTGGTTTCGTTGGCTTGGATTATGGCCTTCATATCCTGTAGAGTCTCCTCGAGTTCTTGGCGCGTGAACCGTGTGATGGGCCGGAAGCTGGTAGGCAGATGAAAGATGTTTCCACCGGCGCAGGCACGATATTTGTGCAACTGCTGCTTGCGTTCCGCACTCCCATAAATTGACGGGGTACCAGGCGGGCACATGAGTTCGACCCGCCGGTAACATTTGCCGCAAAGCTCACGGCCGCACTGCGTACACATGTGACAGCTCGCGAACATTGATGTGGCGCAAACGTCTTGATGCGAATCAGCGGTTGCAAAAGGCATAAATAGAGGGTTTACTCACCACACGTGGCTCGAACCTCAACTTCCATCGGTCTCCATATCGCGTTCTCCTTCAGGGCGTGTTGAAGCTCCTCTTTCAGAACAGGATATAGCACGCGCGAGATTACATTCTGCAGTCGGTTGGCCGTTTAGTATTCTAGTGAAACTCGCGAATGAACTCACCCGAATCCGGTCGACATGCGTAATATCAGGAGTAATATTCCACTTCAACGGCAAGTGATAGTCGGACTGCTCCTTGGTTTGCCGAGCGTCGAACGACACGCCAATGGCATCAAAAGAGACCGGCGTGAGCTTGAAGTATCGAATACCTGAGAATCGACAGGTGTCGCCACTTTTCTTCTTGCGGCACGCTAGACAACGAGGCACTATCGTTTGATCCCAGGCGTAATTGAAGCATTGCGTTCCTTGGACGCCTATTGAGCAATCATGAGTTCAGAGCGACATGAAATGTTAAGGCACGCTACTAACGGAGTATGAAGTCGCCCGGTTGAAGATGAACGAGGGGAGCCTGCTCAGGGGCAGACTCCACCGTAGGACCCGCCTTGTGTCGTTTCGAGCCACCTGTAAATCAACTTTTAGCACCAGGGCGGAGTAGGCTAACAATTAAAACTCACCAAATGTTACTTCGTGTTGTTGTTTCCGTTTCCTCTTATCGCCTACACTCTGTCCGCCTTCGGGGTATTTGCAGGGGCCGTCGCCCGGGTGCCTGGCGCACCAGCCGCATTGAGGTCTGGCACGGTCGCATCGAGAGAGACCGCTAAGGGACTGCTCTCCTCGGGCCTGGCATACGTTACATTTGCGGCCAACGCCATTCATGGCCGTGTCTGAGATAGTGGATACGCTCGCGCAGCACGGGTGGTGGTGGAGAGAACCTTGACGTGAACACGCACACGTGACACTCCATCTACAACCCGGCGGGCCCATCAGCGCTTTAGGATAGGGTCTTCTAGGCGCTTATGATGACCTTATATCTCAGGGTCTTCAGGTTTGAATGTGCTGCGTTGGGCGAATGGGTGGGTTTTCACTCTTGGTCAAATATAAAAGACTATAGGTAAACATCGAAACCACGTGTAGGCAAAAGATTGAACGATTCGGAGCAGAGGCTGAAGAGATATAGGCAACTTGCTAGAGGTGTATGCTGTATCAATTATGTAACACAGGTGTGATGCGTGGGAACAGACAGTGTATGCACTCGTTCTCCCCCCTGTCCACCCGGCCAATTGTGCCTCAATCTACTCTGTCATGCCTGGAAAACATGTCAGCAATGCTATCAAGGCATTGATTCGCAACATGCGGGCTCAGGGTCTCAGTACATCCAAGATTGGTGCCTACTTTGGTATCAGCCCTACCAAAGTGAGCCGTATTGCCAAGCAGCCCAGAAAAACCCGTAGCCCCCACTCAAAGAAGCCTAAAACCCGTCGCTCTCATAAACTCTCGCCTGCTGATGCTCATTTTCTAGCTCTCTCACTGGCTTGTACTCGGAATTTCACTCTGGTTGACCTGCAGCACGGGTTCTTCTCTCGTGTTCACCCTCAGACAGTTCGCCATGCCCTCTGTGAGGCTGCTTTACATGCATATGTGCATTGGGGGCCCCATTCATCAATCGGCAAAATTATCTACGCCGTCTTGACTAGTGCAGGGACCATGCCATATGGGTCCTTGCGCAATGGCTCCGAGGCATTTTTTCAGATGAAAGCAAATTTAATATCTTTGGCTCCGATGGCAAATCCTACGCATGGCATCGTAAAGATAAAGCCCTGGGCCCTCGATATACATCAAAAATGGTCAAGCATGGTGGCGGAAATCTCAAGGTCTGGAGGTGTATAACATCGAGAGGAGCATCGATGGCATGCGAAACTGCGTCTAGGATGGCCACCCGCCTGATGAAAGGAGAGGAAGGGGAATATAGGATTGAGGCGTTCTATTACAGCTGCAGTGCAAGCAACTTCCGGTTAGATAACCCAGATTCAATCTCTACTTAAAAACGATCCCAAAACACCCCTCGGCCCCACACAAACATCCTTCAAACACTTTCTCATGTCTCGACTTTCCCTTAGCTGCTTTCATTTTGGCCTCGGTTATCTTGTCTTGATCCTGGGTGGGACGTGAGTAATGTGGAGTTAATAGCATATATCATGGGACGTACTTCGGGGTCATCGGCGTCCATACCGGTGTATGAAAACGTTAGCTCCTGGCCAAGTTTGACCTCTTTGCAGGAGAACAACGCTAGCCACGGCTTTCGGATATCGGGTTCTTCGACATACAAGGCCGACATCGCAAGATTTGGTCGGCAAGAATGATTTATGAACCGAGTAAACTAGGACGACAATACTGTAAGCTGGAGATCCATAGAAAGATTGTGTACATACGTTGCCCGCATGAAAAGCATCCACTGCATACTCGGGTGCACCATCCTGGTTCATCGAAAGGTGGTGGAAATCGATATTGAGGATATATGTGCGTCCAAATGCATCATATACTCTGATTTCCGCACATGGCTCAGTTTTTTGGCTGGTTGGGTGCACAACCATGTTACTTACCGGGCGCGTTTGGATGCAGATTCTTCAGTCAGGAGCTCGCCTGTACACACTCCGAGGTAAGCTCCAGCTGGGATATGCTCCCCGGCAAAGACACCTGTGAGGAAACAAACCTTCAATACATCAGGCAAGAACTGAACTACTATGCTCACCCCATCCCTTCAATTTTGTCTTCCGGAGCACAACTTTATGCTTCCGACCTTGCTGCCAGACCTATGAACAATGTTAGATGTATGTCCAAGTGATAGCAAAGTAGCTTACCTTGTTACGACACTCCAAGTCGCAGGTACATTTGCTATTGCAACCAAATACCGCCCCGTGATGGAACCTAATCCTGCTATTCTCGTCAAACGCGAAACCGGAGTAATCGGAAAGACCCTGGCTCGCTGCGAGCCACGCCTCTTGTTTCTGGACACATGAACAGTCCTTGTTGTTTGGATTGCATGGGCCGAGACAGTTGCATCCCACCAGTGCGTCGTGATCTGGCCGGGGAACGTTCTGGCCGTACAGTACCCGATTGCAGTAAATGAATTCCCAGGGTGGGCACGGTTGATCGTCTACCCTGTTCTCAACTGGAATTGCTGGTGCACAAGGCTCATTCTCGCGCATTGCTTCGTCCATGAATCCCTCGAATGTACCACGGGGGCCGGAACGCCCTGGGTAGGAGTTGTTTATAATGTCGACGCGCCACGTTTCGAGCTCTTCACCAGGAATGGTAGGGTTCTCAGCAGGTTGTTTGGATAAAGAGAGGTGTGTGGTGGGGCTGTAGGATACCGGTGGGTGGATATTAGGATGAAGTGCGAGTATTTTGGGAACCAGAGGAGTCGGAGTGCGTAGCACAGGTGGGGAACTGTCAGAAATCACCGTGGGTGTATTTTGATGCGGCTTTATGAGAATTATGAGTCTAAAGTAAACATATTAGGATTCAAGTTACTCACCGAAGAGCCCTGGCGGGATAAACGTTGACAGAATGGCTCGAACCCAACGGTCTTCGGAAGTTCCACAGAATTGGCAGAGCTCTGTGAGGTCCTATCTAAACTTCCCGAGCCATTACCCCAGATAGACGTTTGGGAGGTCCAAGTGCCTGAGCACGGGTGGGGCCCAGGTTGTCTAGTAGGAACTACAAGTTGGTCTTCCGCCTGTCGTATCCCTAGCCTCCCCCGCCCAGTGCGTTGAACCACGCGAGCTCGGTAGTTGTTCCCCATGTGAGTATGAAGCTAGCTCGGCACAGTGAATTTGGGCCCACAACTGTTAGCGCTGCACTCGTAACGCTCGGTGCCCTTGGGTTGCTCTGGTCCAAGTGGATTTAAATTACAATCAGCACACCACAGCAAAACAGGGGAACAGGGCTAACTGACGTTACCGAGTAGCGTGTGGTAGTTCGAGTCGGGCTGTGGTACACCGTGCTGCTGAAGCCACGTGACCCACCCTGAACAATCACTGGTCCAAATTGGCCCACACCAGCAATACAGCTCCTCACGTTGTAGACTTGGCAGAGCAATGGAAGAATTGGTGAGTAAAATGCTGAAGTTAATTGTGTTGACTCACAAGCACAGGCACATAGGCAATACATGGAATTATAACCTCTGCGGTCTCGCCGTATTGTTTCCATGAGTGGATTAATCCCCAGGATCCAGAGCCGGCGTCCACTTCCTCCAAGATGAAGCCAGGTATTGACCTTATGCATATCCCCGGCTTTTGTGTTTCTCTGCCCCCCGCTTAGCAGCGGGACTGTGTTAGTAGATTCCTAGACCCTCGTAAGACAACACACACCAGGTGCCTTGCGTAATCCATCATCGTCCGAGCTGGGGGGGGGGCCGCGGGGGGGCGCGGGGGGGGGGGGGGGGGGGGGGGGGGGGGGGGGGGGGGGGGGGGGGGGGGGGGGGGGGGGGGGGGGGGGGGGGGGGGGGGGGGGGGGGGGGGGGGGGGGGGGGTGAGGGTGGGAGGGCGGAGTGGTAGG
>WSLM01000342.1:0-19379 GCA_019677335.1 Ceratobasidium sp. UAMH 11750 | reverse complement strand
TAGGAGGGTAGGTAGGAGGATATATATGCTAGCAAAAAAAAATTTACCTAGCTCCTACCTAGATTCCTCTAATAACCGGACACATGGCAGAACCTGCGTACCTGGTACGCATCAAGAGCAACAGTCTGGCATGACAAATGTAGCAGATAGTGCACAACAAGCAGAACCTGCCACATGAAAATTATGAGCAAGAAATGCATACCATGCCACTCTCCAAAAATGCTGCATGCCTAGCATGCAGCATAAGCAGCAGTGCAGCCAGACAATTTGGAGCATGGCATTGCATACTAAGGACTCCAGAACGTGCATACCTGGTACACACTCAGAGCAGCAGTGCAGTGCAAAAACCAAGGGCAAATGCTGCCCACTGTTGTGCACCCCATGCCAAGCTGCGTACCAAGTACACACCAAGCACTGCAGCATGGTGTAACAAGGAATAGCACATGTCACTGTGCTCTGACAATCTGTGTACCTGGTACACACAATGAGCAGTGGTGCAGCAGCATAATTAGCAGCATGTTGTTGTTGTTGTTGCATGCTGTGTTGGGGCTGTTAGGGTGCCATGGCTAACCCATGCTAAGAAGTGGCACTGGTTGGTGGTCCAGAGAGTCCGTACCTGGTATGCACTTGGAGCAACAACAATGACAATGACAATGTCAATGCAGCACAAAACAAAACCAGGGGAAAATCCTGCCCTTGTAGCCTATACTGTGCTGTGTACCCAGTACACACCCAGAACTGCAGCATGGCGTGACGACCAAATGTTGTGCAGTGTATACTGTTCTGAGAGTTGCATCCAGTCAATTATACTCTCAGCAACTGCTGAGCCATTTGACTTACTTTGAGACATGAGTTGTTCAGATCAGTAAGCGTATCTTGTTGTACCATTGTTTACTGCTAGAAACTGCCCCATCAAAAAGTGAAAACAGGGATTCTCCCTCTTTTGGGACTGAAATGTATCATTGACCTTTCATATAACTGCATACATTGTATGTTATATGATCAGCTAACATATTCACACTCGGTTTACTCTGTTGGCATGCCGGAAATCTGAGTCTAATAATAAATTCTCCGGTGCTCAACTGCCTTTGTAGGCCAATATAATATGTGTGTTGTGGGTTTCCCCGCTCCCCACACACACTCAACTCACCCCACAATTGGCTCTCTCTCGTGCATCAAACCCACCCCACTTGACCAACCTCCTGGTCAGAGGTACAGTGGTCAAGGGTAATACCTGCACATGCAGGGTGGGTGTGTGGCGCCCTCCATCCACCTGTGGGCCCCAATTGTGTACCTAATTAGTCCTTGGCCTCTGTTGCCTTGCACTTTCCTCGCCTGGACCCAGACCACACCCTGCTTGCCCACTCCTGGTCAGAGATATCTCAGGCAAAGAAAGTGCCTGCGTCTGCAGGGCAGGGTCTGTGCAACTAGATCCTGCGCATGTTTGATCAACACCATGGCGCTCCGCATTAAAAGCACCCTGCTCGGCCCTCTCCTGCTTGGAGACATCGTGGGCCAAGGTAGAACCAGGGTGTGCAGGGTGCATAACATTTGTGGAGACATGATTGGGTTTGTAGTGGCTGGTGGGGCCGTTGTGTTGCAAACTGTCTGGCATGTGCTAATCCCACTATGTGAGAAGGGTAAGGCAAGGTATCATGACCTGTCATTCAAGCTCAAGATCCTGCATATATATATACACTAAGTAATTTACAACTCATAATCCAATACCTATACTAAGCAAGAGTTCACGATCAGGCAAGTAGAGTGTTACACTGGTGTCAGAATCAGAGTTTGTAGATGATGGCTACCTTGTGTAGTTGGTTGACTCTAACACTGGTAACAGGATAGGAGTTCTCATGCACTGGCTTGGTGAGAATGGAGTTTGTTCACCCCTTTGGTTATAACTCATGTAGAACTGTAACTTAATACATCCATGCGGAGCATGTGCAAACAACACTAAAGAGAGGGACAAGGTACAGCCAAGTCTGCCTATGCTTGATTGACACTGAGGCGTAATACTCATGATGACAACAAGCGTGGAAAATTTCCATGTGATCTACTTGGAAATCAGACCTTTGGCCTCCAACCATGCCCTCAGCTGGTATAACTGAGTATTTTGACTTTGATCAAGGCTGTATAATGCTCTGTGTGGCCAGGGTCTTACATTTGCCCAAATTGCTGAAAAACCTGGTCTCTCTCTGTCTGGTGTTGCCAAAACAGTTTACTGCTTCAAAAAACACAAAACCTACAAATCTCTCCCCCGTTCTGGTCACCCTGTTGCCATTCCACCCTATAATGAGCACGTTATTGTGTGTACCCTTGCGAAGCACTGTTTTGATAGCTATTAAACAATCGCCAAAATTGTTGGGAGTGGTGTTACTTGGACCCAAGTCCATGACATTGCACACCGGAATGGCTATCATCCCCATTCTGCCCACTGTAAATCTTACATGATCAAATCAACAGCTGGAAAGTGACTTGCATGGGCTTGTGATAACTCCAAGCCAGACTGGGATGGTGTAGTGTGGTTAGACAAGTCTATACTCGAGACTGGGGAGTGCCCCAGACACACGATGGTGACCTGTTGCCCTGGCAAGGTGTCTCTCCTTACTACCATCATCCCCACCTTCTGGAGCAGTCACAAGGCACTCATTGTGTCCGAGTGCATTGCCCATGGATGCAAAGGGCACCTGGTTCAAGTCATACCAGCTATCACAGATGCCAAGGGCCAAAAAGCAAAAAGGGGCTGGTGGAATGACTGAAGAAGATTACATCAACCAAGTCTTGAAGGCCCACTACTCAAGTTCCATAGGTCCCTAGATGCAGAAAGGGATCAGCCAATATATTTGGTCAAGGATGGCTCAGGCCCACATCAGTGGAAATTGACAGAGATTGTATGACAGGCACTCGGGATCAAACCCCTCCCTCATCCCCCCTCATCTCCCAACCTTAATCCTTTAGAGCCACTATGCCTTTTGCTCAAAAATTGTGTGGCTGACATCCCTGGCTCAGGCAACAGCCTCTATAGTTTCTGGGCAGCAGCCCAGAAGGCATGGGCCTTGATTACAGATGAAGCAGTGGCCAAACATATCTCCAAGATGAATGAATGGGTTTGGGAAGTTAAGAAGGCTGGTGGCTATCAAACTGGGTTTTAGTTATTATATTCAATGTACTCTACAGAATGTATATGCTATCTTTTGTGTTGATAATCTATATCTCATCTCTGGAACAGGCAGAACAGAGAGTGGCCAAGCGCATCATGTGCCATTTTTCCAGACTTGTTGTCACCATGAGTACACTGAAGCACATGGAGGTTGTAACAGTCAAGGAGATCTTCTTACCAGGCCTGCTATGAAACATCAAGTGTTACCCTGTCATGGTTGGGACTCAACTCAGAAGTATAGTGACACAGCAGGAAGAAGCGTTGAACCTTACAGCTAGGATTCAGTTGCTTATGGATGCACTTATGAAGCTATCTCACACAAACTAGACAAGCTGGGCTCAAGCCTTAGTCACACTGTTAGTAGTGGTAAAGAAGTGGTAAATGGAGGAAGAGATAATATTCATCAGCCTTGGAGGGCACCTTTATATACACAGAGGTAGGTGGTCTGTGAAGTTACTCTACACTATGGATCATGCTATAACACGGTGAAGCCATTTACTACTATCAGAATACCTAGCATTCAATCCCTCAAATGAGACCACACTAACCCTTTGAGCATATCCACACCTCTTGTGCACATACACGGATCCAAGGAAGATAGCATGTGGCATCCAGCTGCAAGCTGGTGGGGGATGAGGCATAGGTTGTGCAAAAGACATATGGTGATAGCACCTAGTGTTCCAATAGGGGTGTAGAGAGCTGCAGTTGAGTGACTCTCAATGTGTGAGCCTTACTTTCAGAGGAAGATAACCTAACCCACAAATTCATGGTTAAATGATTCTGACTATGGTGAGATGAGCCCACATACCATTGAGCACATCAGCCGCATTTGGCTGGATTTACACCAAAAGCACAATAAATAAGACAAGAACAATGAGTGCAAGAGCCATCAGGACAACCTAAACAATGTGATAAGGATTTGTCCACCCAGACTCTGTTGCTTCTATATACCTCAAGGGCTTGGATAGGGCACCTGGTGAACAATGGGGCCAAAGCCAACATAAATACAATGTCCAATGAGGTCATCAATATGCTCACTCAGAACAGGAGGGAAAAGGTGAGTGGGGTCAATCCATTTGCACTACCAAGAAGCTGGTGAAAGGATAAGCATATCACCAGGACTCAATGGACCAAAGCACACCTCTGCCAAGTTGGTAACAATAATCCCAGTTTCACGGATAAGATACATAGGGTGGAGTGGTAACCAGTGGTAGAGAAGCCTGTGTTTGGCTTAATTGCGGAGTAATGGGCAACAGAGCTTGGCTAGGTCTGGAGTGAGGTAAGAACATTGGTGGATTACATTACAGGGGATAATGTTTGTTATCTTGGCCAATAACATAACAGAGTTGGGCAGAAATTGTTTATTGGAGCAAAGCTTAATTTTGGTTGGCAACAACCAAGAGGGGGTATTTACCTGAACAAGTATGGCTCTGAGGCCGACCAGTAACACTATGAATGAAAGCTTGTACCTTTATTGGGATCCTGCTTGTAGGTCCACAGAACAACCCTCCTGTCCAAGCTTAAGCAGACAGAGTGCAAGGAGATTAGGTTACACTCATGGATCATAGTGAGCACCAGATGCAAATATTCTGAGGTGGACATGATGCTTCACATGGTTAAGCAGAAATCTTGAAGAGGCACGTAGGTGTTCCCTACATGACAATCAGTTCAGAAGTGTGAGAGGAGTCATATCCTGTTAAGAGGGCCGAATGCTACTTGAACCCTCTTCATTACCACTTCTGTAGGCTTTTTGTCCACCTCCATATGATCAGTGGATTGAGAGTTGCGAGTTGTGAGGTTTGGGACAGTGCGGATGTGCCTTGATGCTCAGGAGGCCATCTTGGGCTTATTTTCCGTGTAATCATGATCAAGCTTTTAGGCAGTGGTGTCTGTCCAGCATCAAGATAGTTGTATCAACATTTAACCTTGTTAGATAAATGTACGACTCATGGTTTGAATCATGATTGGCAAGGTGATAATTGGAGGAGAGATGGGATAGCCTCTGGATAATAGTGCTACCGTTATAGGTTGTGCAATTATTCAGAGGTAAGGACAAGCACCGAGAGACTGCCTATTATGGACGTTGGTGCTGGTGTGAGGGATCTATTTCAATCAATTCATTCTGTGAGACAGTTCTAGAAGCTGTTCAAGTGTATTGAGCATGACTGCTTTCCTGATCTAATGAGAAACTTGCAGATGGTCCATGATCTGACTTTCCAGATGGGCGGCCAGCATAAACTGCCAGCTTTGCCAATCTCATGCCACTCTGCACCAGTCAAGCTCTCCTGGATTGAGGTTGGAATCTAAATAAAATACTAATCACTCTTCCCTGTGGTATGATTCAACTTGCCACAGCCAGTGCCATAAACCCGCCCCTGTGCTCAATATCCCCAAGGCTCATGGTGCTACCAGCACAAGAAAGATTGCTGAGCCATTCAATCCAGTCCTGGCTACTGGACTCTGGCCCAGGCAAGCAAGATGAAGGACTTTCCATCCTATGTGGGGTAGCAGCTGGTCTCAATCCTCCAGGGCTGGTAGTCTGCTCTAGATCTTAGCCTGACGCAGATGGCAAGTGCATCTGTGACTGTGGTAAGCCTTGGTCTGCATGGTGATGCTTCACAGATGTGCAGGTGGAGCTTTCTTGTTGCCGTCCCGAAGTTAGTATTTGATCATGCTACATGGCTAGGGACTGACCATCGGTGGTGGCACAGATGTAGCTGTTGTTGTATTTGGCATAGGTTGCTGTTGGCCAGACAACTAGCAACAAAAGCACATGTGGGTAACAAGCAGTACTCACATCATGATTGTACCATGTACAGTGTGCCACAAAACCTATTGTAAAGATCTGCCAACACTGATCATGCCCTTACACAACATGAATCATATGCTTACATAAGCTGAGAATTCAGTCAGCAGTTGCAATGCTTCCCGGCAACAGTTGGTCCTTTGTTTGGTCTTTTTTGGTCTTGTTTGGTCCAGTATTCATTGAGCTGTGCGTCAAACAGTCAAACAGTTTTTATGATAGGTTTTTCAGCACACCGTAACTAGATTGCTACTTAAATTCAACGCTTCTCTATTAAGGGCTGGGTCCCATCCATTAGCTCCCCCAGCAAATCCACCCATGATCACATTGTTTTGTGATGCTGGGTGTTGGGTTGTAGTAGCAATCATTGAAGGCAGATTCTCTGAGTCATACATACCTCCCCCTAACATTATAATATTTTGAGATGTGAAGCTAATCCTTCTGATCACATGCTACAAAAGGATCCTCACACTGACACTGCCATTGTCATGGAGAGGGACTTCAACATGACCTGAGGCTTTGGTCCCATCTATGACTAGGAAGTAGTCAATGTTCATGGACATCTTGGCAGTGCAGAGGGTAGTACCAGGCACCAGCTCTGGCATGAGATGGGCTTTATATACCACGGAGGGGAATCACAGAAAGAGTGCATATAGCCAGGAGCACATTCATATGATGGAACATTCCTGATGGGCCTTACCTCTAGGTCTTAAAATGCTGATGCCGCATTTATATATTAGCCATATCTTGAGCATCCAGAAGATATCACCCCTACAGTATGCTCTAAAGTGAGGGCACCTGACCACAGTATGCAGAGCCAATTGGCTGTGGTTTGTCTGAATGGAACCCCACCTTCAGCATGTGGCCCAGTGGTGCTTTGGCAGACCCACAGGAATCTTTGGAGCAGTCATGATTACTTGTATACCTATGTGCAACCATTAATTTGAATCCATGAAAGTGTCATATTTGTGCCTCTTCCTTGGCAACGGTTCATCACACTCATGCCATTCAGGTCTTGATGCTCATGCTTGAGCTTGCTGATTGCTCAGTTTTGAGCCTGAATGTCAGACAGATTGGATGGTGAGACGTGGGTGTTGGCACAGGACCCAGAAGGCAAATTTAGATGCTGCCTAGTTTGTGAGATTGTTTAGCCCACTGGCCAGATTTACCCTGTGAAGATTCCTTGCTCAGCAAACCACCCACAAGGCAGTAATTGGTGGTGCCAAGTAGTGAGTTTGAGGCTGAAGCCATGAGTCTCCCATGGGTTGACATGTATGCTATCCATTCTTGGATTGCACAAAGCCCATCAAGAAGCTCCAGGTTTTCCAAGGATATGATGTCTGATATAATTACCCAAAGTGCTTTTACACACCCTGTTCTCTGGTGCAGGTGGATCCTGCTCATATGAGCTTGCATTGGTGCTGGATACAGCATGCATTGACTCTGGCCCATCAGGCTCAGCCCAATTTGGTTCTAATTCGAACTCAGAGACTCCAGATACATTGCTTGGTATTGCAGACAAGGCTGAACTCACATCACATAGGTCTGGAGCATAGGGGTTGGCATTGTACAAATCTTCAAGTTCTGGCTCTAGGCTAAAATCTGAAGCACTGGTGTCCCCCTCCAAGCCCAGGGGTTTCCAGGATACATACACGATAGGTCGGTCATCATCTAGAGAACTGAGAGCACCCTTGCCATTGCTTAGGCACTGTGACAAGTCAGGATCACAACCAGCAGTACCAGAAGGGCCAAAGCCCACAGCAGGTTGCATCAGATTGTCCCAGAATAAGTCCAAATTGTCATACCCAGAAATCAGCCCATTACTAGAGCCTAAAGGAGCATTCAGGGGGACTAGGCTCAACAGAAATAGAGGATTGATAGTTGGACCTGGATTAGCTGTAGGTGTGAGCACAAGAGGGTTGGCATGCTTACTGGTGGTTGCCTGTTGGCGTAAAGTTTGCCTTGCATCATCCTGCTCTATGGCCAAGTCTAAGCTGCATTTGCAACCTTGACATGTGTGTAGAGTCACTAGCAACTGATGTTTTACACAGCAGGGGTCACAGTTATAGGACCCATAGTCTGAGTCTATACCATGTCCATCTATGCACATATGTCATATATATTCCTTCCTTGGACCCACTTATGTTGAGGTGGGACTCACCTTACCCCACACTATTCTGGGGACCATGAGTGGCCCACCTGCTGACCACACACTCAAGCTTTGCAGCATTCACTAACCTGTGAAACTAGACCCTGTAAAGCTAACCAATGCACAACAAATCACATAATGATACATGTGAGATGAATTGTAGTAAACTCATCCATATTTTGGTGGTAATTTATGGGAGCAGTGGGTGGCCAGCCATCTGTTGATGGGCACTTGTCAGAAAGTAATGTAGTCTTAGCCACAGGATGTGACATTGCTTCCAGCTGAACCACCTTTGATGTTGGATTGTTGCTCATGTTCAACATGGCTGCTGCAACCAGAATGATTGTGTGATGGTCTGTAATATGGAGGTGAGTCATTTTTACCCAATCTTTTTTCTGTTTGGCTTATCTTGTGCAATAGAATTTTGATCCTCTGGGGATTCATACTAGTGACTTGATTGTCATTTTGTTGTCCAGACCTTGTCAGATGGGGACTACAATATGCTCCAAACAACCATGATCAATGTTGTGTGCCATCTTGGTGTTGTTGGAGAGCGTAATATCCAATATGTGTGGAACCCCACATTGTTGAGGTATGACTACCATTTCTGCTCCAACCCTGAAGATACTGAGAACTCTTGGCAGGTCAATGCAGATCTCTCTCAATCTTCTGCTCTTGCTTCTAAAGTGACTGGTTATCCTCTTGCATTTATCACTATGAAACTTGGCCTCCATATTCTGCTCAAGAAGATCTCCAATAGTGTTGTGTGTGCTACTGCTGCATGCTTCAAGCCCTCACCTGATTATGTGGTTGTTGAAATCCCTGGATGGACCTTAAAGTTTAGCTGGATCAGCAAACTGTTGAGTTTGAGCATAAAGTGTGTTGGTGAGGTTATGAGCATCACAAGGGCATTGGAGGAGGGCATTTAAAGGGCAATTTGGGCAATTCATGATTCTTTTTTTGGTTTTGCAGTGGTGAGTCTTCATTCGAGTCATTCCAAGACAATTGAACTATACTTGTGTTGTTGTAGAATGATGTCATGGTACAATGGTACCTAGCCACAGATGGTGCAACTGGCAATGGTACAATGCAACCAGCAATGGTGTGGCATCAGTTGCTTGTGGTCTCATATCTTACGCATTGGTTGCCATGAGCTCATGGTAATGTAACAATAGGTTGTGCCATAGGCAACAATGGTGCCACAAGATGATAAACAGTGTATTCCAGCCTCTAGCCACAAGTGCCAGGCAAACAACATTACTAAGCAGTCACATGACTAGTCCAAGTCCTCCAGCTCATAGTAAGCATGCCTGGCTTCAATGTTAAAGCTGAATGTGCACTTGTTGCTGGCTGTAGGCTGGGGAATGCTGTGCACAGGCCAGGGAATGAGCTGGTCATTCTGGACAATGTCCAAGTACCTTGAGTACACCTTTTGACCTAAATAGCATGATCATCACATAGAGACAAGAGTGGAGAGTGTAGAGTTAAGCATGGGGGATGAGTAAGACTGTCTGGTTCCAACACCCTGGTTCAGCACACTTGACCACAATTCATCAATTGAACCACAGATTCATGCAGACTAGTCAATACAGCTGGATGACCTACTTTGTTAACCCCTCCTTTGGTGTGTATTTTTTTATATGGTCAAAAAAACTGTGCACTTTCCCACTAAACACCCCTTGTGCATCAGTCTTGTTCCAAACCTTTGCAATCTAACACTTGTTGACCTGGATGGAACAGCCTTAGTGGGTAATTTTTGAGCTAATCTTGAGTTGTGTGATGGTCCCATGATGTTTGTGGGTCCCTCCTCACATAAACAGCACAATCCCAGCAGATTTCCAGGGATCAATGCCCAGATGGAGGTCCAGCCAAATGAAGTAACCCCCCATCATTGAGTTCATGATGAGCCAGCAGTCAGTAACAAGGTTGCCATTGTTGTCAACAAAAAGGTAGAGGCTGAAGACATAGGTGAAGCCATCTTGTTCAATATGTGTCATATTAGCCATCTCCTTGGAGATGGTTAGATTTCCACCTAAACTAGGATAGATGTGCTCCTGAAAAGGGTTAAATGTATAAATAAGCTTACAAAACAGACTGAGAAGTATATACCACAATATCCTTTTCCAGGTGTCCAAAGACAGGCACCTGCATCTGCTTGATTGCAGCATTTGGTCATGCAGTCACTAATGGTGCCACTCCAACAAAAAGAGAATTCAGAAAATCATAGGACTATGTGAGAACTTGGTCTAGTGACACAACACATTCCTTACCCAAACAGATGGCTGCATATGTTGAAAGGTTGTCCACCTGGGAAGATCTTGCCTGTTCCAAAGTCATTTCTCCAGGACATAGTAGTGAAGTGTAACACCATCTTGCATGCAGCCAGGTGTATAGCCAATCAGCATCATTGACCCAACTGATGAAGATAGTAGCTGTGTTTATATCTGAGGAGAAAAAGACTTACCAAATTTGCCTGCCTTGTAAGCACCATTGCTTGTGTCCAGGTTCCCATATTGTGAGCTCAAATGGAATATATATTCAAGCATCTGAAATTGATTCAGAAGCTCCCCTTCCATTTCATTAAACAGCAGAACCTGAACACCTAAGCCAATTTCAACTTCATGATCTGGTAGTTCCACTACACCCAGGGTTGTGCCAGATGTGATCATGGGGAATGGATGATTGTCAATATCACTCCACTCCACAAGGCCAGGGGGACAAAGGTTTGGGACAAGAGGTGTGTTTGAAGGGAGTAGTGAATAATCCTTGCCTGCCCTGAGTGGTTTTTCTACCAAATTGGGTTCTGTGGGCATTGCAGTAAGAGTAAGCTATTAGAATCTACCCTACAGTGTGCCACAAAACCCATTGTTAAAACCACCAAGACTGGTCACACCCTGACACAGTGTGAAATATCTGGTTACATAGCTGAGGTTTATGTCTAGCAATAGCTGTGCCTCCTGACTACAGTTTGCTAACTGCTTGGTCCTGTTTGGCTCAGTAGTTACAGAGGTGTGGGCCAAGCAGTTAATCAATTTTTACAACAGGTTTTGTGGCAGTGAGGCCAAGAGACAGTTGCAATGGCCTGGATCATTCAGCAATTCCCAGAGAGATTGTCAGTGTTTGATGGGGCAAGAAGCCACAATTGGAACATTGATGCATCAAATGGTCATTTTTGGAATGGCTGTAGGGTAGCAGGGGCACTAGTCTGGTGCATGTGCAAGTACAATAAGGGTGGGCATCTGATAGCTGTGCCCATTTGCTTCCACACCTGCTCAGTTCTGCTGCAACGCAGTAACACTGGTATTTGGTCTGGGGGTTGCCTGTCATGACTCGTCATTCAGTCATGACGGAATATAGGAATTTACCTTGTAATTGTAGTATTTTCCCCAAGTCATTCAGAGTACTTGGGATGTCATGTGACTTTGGCGCTTATGGTGGTTACCGCCGCTTACGCAAGTCACTCCTGTAATATCTCTCCCATGTAATGCAGGAGTGAGGAGCGAGTGACTAAGCAATCATGTGACCCTTGGACCCTGCACAGCTCCTATAAGATTCGGAGCCACAACAACCCTAGGAGCGACTACATGTGACCCATAACAATCACACATGACTCACTCATTGCTGCGGATGAGCCTGCAGTCACCACACCTGACTTAATGACTGCAGAGCATACAATAATGACTCCTTCCCTCAAAATGACTCGAGGGTACTATGTGTATATGAAGAGACCATGAAGCAAACTAGCCACCTATCTTGCTTTACCTCGTCAACCACCATTGAATACAAGATCCAACAAGCAATTGAGCCACTACTTAAGGAATTACTAATAGAATTGAATACATCATGACATTGCCTCCACTCAGAGGCTCCTCCAGCAGGATGTGCAGATCCAAGCAGCTGCCAAGTGCTCCCTTGAGCTCAGCAGGTCCAACTACCCCTACACCCACCCAAGACATGTTGACCAGCGGCAGCTGTTTGGTGCTCTGGCTGTGTTGGTTCCTGTGCCATGGCACCAAGTTGCAGTCCCTTTGCTGGCACAGCATTGCAAGTAGCACAGCCACAGTCTGCACAGTGGGTGTGGCTCAGGTTGTATTGTATGCTCCCCATGCACAGGCACAAATGATCCAGGCCATTGCATGCCCACCAACAGATGACACACTGTCTCTTGGCCTGGCTGCCACAAGACCTATGGCAAAGACTGATCAACTGTTTGGCCCACAGCTCTGTGACTACTCAGCCAAAACAGTTAGCAAACTGTAGTCAGGAGGCACAGCTATGCTAGACATAAACCTCAGCCTATGTAACCATATATTTCACACTGAGTCAGGGTTTGACCAGTGTTGGTGGTTTTTTCCAATAGGTTATGTGGCACACTGTAGTGCCCTTGGATTCACTCAAACATGAAAATCCACCTACCACCCAAAGTCAAAGTCACAAAGGACAAATGTACAGGAGTGTAATCCTGTATTGTGCCTGTGGCTAATCCACCAAATAGACACTCTCAATGGCATGGAATTCTGTTATGATGGAGGGAACTCACTGACATGTCAACACCATGTCCATCCTAGAGTCTCTCCCACTCTTTTCACCTTGACATAGTGGGCAGGGAGTGACATTCCATCTGGCCTTGATGCTAGTCCAGCTGACTCAATTGCAGATTGAATGTCCAGCCTTCACCTGGTCCTGCTGGGGTGTTGGCCAGGCTGGCTTGCTATGCTGTGCAAATCTCTTGTCTTTAGGGTTGATGCTGCCAACCAATCACCCACTCTGGGAGATTGACAGCACTGCCAGCCACCAATCCAGTCTGATCCACCTGTTTTCTCATGATTTGTTCCCTCCTCTTCCCAATTTCCAGCCTGCCAAAACCCATGACCTTGCATGCATGGTCCTCACTCCACCACTAGAATGGCACTGCTCCATGAAACAACACCACAAATCAAGCACAGAGTACAAACCCACTGTAAGGAAGACATAGACCAGGTCACATGACCTGGCCCAGTGGCTTAGTTACAACCACCACCCACAACACTCGTTAGTCTTGTCACTCATTATGTATTGTCATACCACAAATCTACACAGTACACCAGCTCCTTCTGGCATGTTTATGCCATGTCTGCACCCTCAGATGACCTCTAACACCCAAGCCCACCCATCCGGCTTACACCCACCCAAGCAGAGGGGATGGGGGTCAAGTGAGACCATGCAGCCCCATCTACAGTGTGCCACAAAATCATTCATGAAGAACTTGTAACACCAATTAGACTCTTGTCACACATCATGGTTATGCTTACATAATCTCATATCTTAGTCAGCTGTAGCCTTGCTTCTGGGCTACAGTTTGCCAGGAGTTTGGTCCTGTTTGGTCCAGATGTCACAGAGTTATGGAGCAGACAGCCACACAGTTTTTATGAACAAGCTTGTGGCAGCCAGCCCAGAACATGGTGCCTGGTCTGTGGATGAGCATTCAAGAGCCCGATCAGTATGTGGTTGTGCTGAGGCATAGTGCCACCTGGTTTGCATCTGCTGCCTAGCTGGTGGCAATGCTGCTTATAAGGATCTGCCAGCCCATGCAAAACAATCTAGGGTCATACCATACCTCACAAAACTGATTGTAAAAACCATCATCACAGATTGCTGGCCTCCTGCAGAGCCTATCCAATGCTTGCATAAGCCATCATGTTGATCCAGTATAGCTGTACCTGTCAGCTACTATTTGCAATTTGTTTGGATCCATAAACATGGAGATATGGTCTGGGAAGTGCAGGTGTTTTTACAATCAGTTTTGTTGCATGATGTCAAAGAAGAAACAATCAAGTCACTTAAGGACCAACAATGAATGAAAGCTCAGCTGAGCAATATCAGAGTGACCATTGGTGGCTGTCATGTACACTGCAGAAATCATGTCCATGCCACTCAGCTGATCAGGGAGTTATTGTTATAGCTTGTGTAATTTCTGGAGTTTATGTGTAAGCACTGAAGGGGTGCCAACTTAGAGATGGAGGCGCTTACATGAGGGATCAGGCTTCAGGTGTATGCACTGCCTTGCTATATGCACCTGGGAAAGGATACTCTTAAGAGAATTAGCAGTTCACGGAGGCAATGATCTCTTGGAGGTGTATGCTATGAAATTCCTATAACTAGTGACCGAGATAGGACATGGCAGGGCCAGAAGGTCTTAGTATATAGTCATGAGCCTTGTCAGAGGTGAGCGCGTCCTATACACTAAGTGTCGTGAGTGTTGTATACAGAGTCCCAGAGTGCAACCGAATGCCTCAGGATCGATAATAGATATGTGCTAAACTTAATGTAATCACACAGTTAGTTAATCTCTTAGGGGGACTGGCAGCGATGGCAGTCACACAAGTAGAACCACTAAAGTATACCGGAGCACTTTACCACAGTTTATGTTGGGACTTAGCGCAACTTAGGTCTTAGCGATTAATTGGTCTTGCAGTGCTGATTACCAACGTATCAACCAAAGCAGCCTTAAGGGCTTAATCACACAGTGCAAAGATGGGGATGCAAGTAAAAGGTAAGTAAAAGATGCATTAAACGGTTGACCAACAGGGCCTTAGATACCTGTTGGTCTGTTTGTACGTACAAATAGATCCAGTCTACAGGAACTATACTAACAGTAAACAAAGAGCACAGGCCAAGTCCAAACATTACCTGAAACCTAGTCTCATCCAGTCCTTTGGTTCCCTATTGTGCGCACATGGTGCATACAGGTCCTAACATTGCCTAACATTGTGTGCTGAGTGTCAGTATAGGTTCCACTAAGCTGGCGCACAATGTTAGTATCAAGTGGCATATGTTTGGGCTTGAGTATGCTTGCGTCCATAGTGTGTCACAAGTCTCCAATGGCTTGGTTCTTAGGGAAGATGACAAGTTTGACCCAATCCGCTGGTTCCTGTGCTTAGGTAATGATACGGCTGGAATCAGTGTCATTGGTTTCCTTAGTAGGATTTCTTTCCCGAACCAATCTGAGAACCTTTGTGTTGGTGCTTATTTTGTCCAAGGCCAACCCACAAACCCAGGGGCAATTACTTGGCTGCTCACCCTAATTCCACAGAAAATAGTATTATATCTTGGTTGACTCTTTAGAGGGATTCTGTGTCTAATCCATTGGTGTTTGTATTGCAAGCTGATATAGACTTGTGTGCAATCACCCACCAAGTGTAATTACTATTGGGTTCTGGGGGATATCAATAAGAATGTTGAGAAGTCGGATGCAGCGCTGTGTCTACTACTCCATTCTAATACAATTAGGTCATAGAGATGTTGGATGCAGCGCTGTGTCTACTACTCTGTCCTAAACTTCCTTTTTAGTCAAAGTATATACCATATATGGGCAACTCCTATAGCCCCTGAGTCATGTGACCAAGGGACTCAACTTTTTATCTAGCCATTAGAATGTCTTGGGATGTCGCCACAAATGGTCAGAGGACCTCCTAATATAGTAGTGACTGCTTAGGGGTCAAGTGCTGAGCTGGGTGTTATGACCCGCTAGTTCTCTGATCTAGTGGCTAATGGTGGCTCTCTGTTCTGTTTACTGTTTACTGTTGTTTTGTGTTTATTCCATATTTAATTGAATGTAATGTGCTATATACTAGTCGGTCTCAGTGTGGTGGACAAGATAAGGCTAACTGGGGCACCCAGCCAGCCTTGCTACTACTTATATACCCAGTGGTTGTGGTGAGTCATCCAGTTCCGCAGTCCACAGCAATAACAAAGTCACGTGTAGCGTTGATGGCCTATTAGGCATTACCAAGACGGTCACGTGTGTTTGTTATTAGTCATGTGTTCTAACACCTTGGTTATTTGCGGCTCCAAATCTTATAAGAGCCGCGCTTAATCCTAGGGTCATGTGACTTTGCTTAGTCAGCTCACACCTCGCACCTGCATTACATGGGAGAGATATTGCAGGTGTGAGTTACATAAGTGGGTGTAACCACCATAAGTGCTGAAGTCATGTGATTTGCAAAGTGCCTCGAATGACTTCGGAAAAACTACCACAATTATCTAATTAACTGGACTTAGCCGATGGTTTGGTCGTCATGCACACGGGTCATGACATCATTCCCTCCTTAGGGTCTCTTATGGGGGCTTCCGTAAGAGATGTTTCTAAGGCTTGTATATATCTGTTGTCTAAGGGAATGCAAAGAAGGGGCTAGACCCCGTGTACACCCATTCTACGTTTTTGGCCACCCAGGCCTCTCCTTCCTTTCCTTCTATGTCCGACCAGCACTTACTGATCGCCACCTGGCTGTTCCCGAGAATCACTGTCGGGCACACCTTCATCGTCTTCACGTGCTAGTAACGGCCCGTGAAGTCCGCCTCGTACTGGCTCAGGGCTTTGAGCGAGTATTTGCCATTCGTATGGACCATGTCGTCCAGGATCCATATATCCACGTCCTTGGAGAGGGCAGACATATTCCATATGTTGCACATGCAGCTGTGCGTACCTTTGGACCAGGCGTATGCCGTCTTCCCAGTCCCTGTTTCCCCTTCGATTACCAGGATGCGGTGACGCATCCCCGGGGCCTTTGGGGGCACCTCCCTTTCAAACCAGCGGTCTGCTTGCTCGATGTGGTCAGTGAGCTCCGGTTGTTCGAGCTCAACCGGGATGGCGGCTAGGAGGCCCACGTCGGTCTTGTATGCGTACTCCGCGTACACCAGGACTGAGTTCCAGGCTGTTGTCATCTGGAGGGGGTGGAGGCGCTTGTAGCACTGGTAGTACTCCTCCTTTGTCTCCACAGAGATGATCTCCCCCCCATCTTCTAGGTTCACCTGGGTGCTTGGGTAAGTGATCAAGGGAGGGTGGTTGGTTGGTACGGGGCGTACCTGCATCCTGGACTGCTTCCCTCCTTTCCCCTTCACGAGGATCCCTTCCAGTTGCTCAAGGGTGAGCTCCCCTGCCATGAGGTCCTCGACCTCCTCCCCTTCTGCTCCTACATCCTTCCATAGATAATGGAAGGCTGTAAGGGCCGGACAACCACCGGGCCCTTCTCGCAATTCCTTTGGGGTGATGTTGGGGTGGTGCCCCTCAAAGTCCCAGAAGCGGGCGTTTTGGGTATTCCACCCGTGCTTGCAGTCCTGGCTGACGGTCAGGGTGTGGATGTGGAGGGGGCGCTCTGGGTCGTAGTTCGCCTCCTCCGGGTTGTGCTGTTCGACAACGGCCAGGGTCCGCCAGTGGTTTGGTTGGTTCCTGCAAAAATGTTCAAAGCAGCTGACCAGGCCGCTGGTGTCTTTGTCCCTCAGGGTACTCCATGTGAGGAGTACCACCCAGCACATGATCTGGAAGCCCCCATCGGGTCTTGGTCTTGGTCGTCGGGCATCGGCGAGGTGGACCCTCGAGCCGTTGGCGCAGGCTGCCCAGAACTTAGTTCTGGGCATGGGGTTGCTTCCCAGCGCATGAGTGATGGTGAGGCCAACCTTGGCGGTGTGGACTCGCCTCCCCTTGTCCGATGCGCCTCACTCAGTCCAGCGCCGTAGGAACTTGTTGTTGTCTGGGAGTGTTGCATTTTGAGTGAAGGGGGTAGGGTGCATGTAGGCTGTGAGTGGAGGTTCTGGGCGTTGTTTCTTCTTTATAAGTATCTTCATGGTTGTTTACTGGTCACGTGACACTGTTTCTAGTCACGAGATGACGCATCTCCGAGGGGTGCCCTTGCTCTGCTCGTCGTGTCACCTGATCCTCGCTTCACTCGGGGCTCCACTCCTCGACTCCGGTTGGTGCCCCCTCTCTGACCCCTCCGGTATTATGAGATAGTGAGGGTCATGTGACTGGGGGGGGCATGTGATTACTTCCTCTAGTCATGTGACATAGGAGGTTGCGTGGTTACCTTCCTCTAGTCACGTGATGTTATTATGTTTGCACTAGTGTGTCGTCCTTGGTTCTCTTGGGTATTTATACTCGGTTGGTGGGCCGTTTCTTTTCTCACCCATATTCTGTTATGTGCGTTATCACTCTAAACTACAATCCCCTCAACTGTACTTGTTGGGCTCTGCCCGGGGATGAATACTGCGCTTATTGTAGCACTGTCTGCAACGCGGCCCTCGAAGACTATGAGGGTGAGGTTGGCGAGTGGGCCACCTTTTCCTTCACCAGTGAGTAGGACTTCTTTCCTTGGTTTATTTATATGCTGACTTCCGTCCGGTAGAGATTGATAGTGTGGTGATGGAGCTGGAGGAGGCCGCTCATCAGGCAGCCTTGGCCGAGTTTTTTGAGGAGGGGAGGGCGCCTACTCCTGTTCCGGCGTCCCCCTCCCTTTGCAATTTCCTTGGGGATCTTGGGGATGAGGCCCCTTGGCTTCGGAAGAAGGAGAAGGGGGTTGTTAGGGGGGGAATGAAGGGTCGGGGTTCGCGCCCTAAACCCTACAATTGTGTCCCTAAGAAACAGGGCACCTTGTTGTCACTTAAGTGTAAAAGAGAATAGAATCCATCAGGTTCTTTCATTACTTCATATAACATTTGCAAGAAAGCTGTGTGGTTTGTTAACTGGTCGAGTTTTCTGGTGCCTCCATGAGGGGGGGCATGTCAAGACACTCCTTCATGGCCTCTTCCAATTCTTTTTGGGTCTTGGTTTCCTCATCCGCCTCCCATTCCTCCCAGTCTACCAAGGTAGAGCTGGCTTCTGCCACGTTGCTGGCTTCCATTGTGTTGGTTTGGGGTTCTTCGCCCTTCAGGGAGAGCGAGGACATGCTGCGTTCAATCGATCCGTCGTCAGACTTACCTTTTCGCAGGTCCAGCCAGGCCATGAAGTCTGCCATGAGGGCTCCCTTGTTGGCTATCAGCTCGTACATTTCCTTGTCGGTTAGCGTTTCCAGGCGTCCCCAGTAGCTGCTGGGTGGCATCCAGAAAAATCTTAGGGTCTCCTGATAGACCCTATTCCGAACCTCCTCTTTGGCCACCCAGTCCAGGGTCCTGTCCGGGGTTGGAGGACCTTCCGCTGTCCTCTTTCATCTTGCCGCTTTGACCACGGCGTCTATGTTAGATCCCACCAGGCAGTCGATCACGTACATATGTGTGCGCCCCATGGCACTTCTTGTCTTGGGGGGTTTTGGTTGGCACCATTCGAGGATTCCCCTCTTCAGGTCCAGGTAGGACTTCTCAGCCACCCAATTCTTTGGGTGGCGATCCTTTTTGGGGATATAGTCCAGGTGTACGCCTGGCATTTCACTGTAGCAATTCAGGGTACTCACCCAAAGTTCGGGACTGTTACTTACCTAAAGTGTGACAAGAACTCTTGAGTGGTGCCTAAAAGG
>WSLM01000341.1:0-19382 GCA_019677335.1 Ceratobasidium sp. UAMH 11750 | reverse complement strand
TGTCAAACCGACTAGCTCGACCCCTTATGCGTCGTCGGGGTAAAGCATCAACTCTGGGCGCACTTTGGCATCAAAATCCTCGGGAGTGAGGAACCCGAGCGAAACCGTGGCTTCCTTGAGCGTCGTACCCTCCTTGTGTGCCTTTTTAGCAGCTTTCGCGACGTCTGTTTAATGTGCAAAAGAAAAAATCAGTCGGGGAGCATATGCATAGGGGAAACAGCGCACTATCATAGCCCAAGTGACGATTGAGAATCGTAGCCAGCATCAGACTCTCGTGCAAAAGCTGATGGATCCTCTTTTCGTTGGCCTCGATTCCAACTACGCAGTTCTTTGTAAAGGAGCGGCATCCTGAGAGCCCGAACATGAGTACTAAGCTCAGTCACGATTCGAAGGAGACGCACCATCAGATAGCAACCTGATACTTTGTAGCACATTCTTAATTATCACAGGCTTGAATACGTTTAGCTACAATCAGGAAGCCAGTCAGCATTCGAAACAAATAACGAGAGTATGCATGGACTACAGACCTGGAATTGACCGTTGCTGCCAGCAATGCTGACCGTCGTGTTGTTGCCCATCACTTGGGCAGCCACCATCGTAAGTGCCTCGCACTGGGTCGGGTTTACTTTACCGGGCATGATACTGCTACCTGGCTCGTTCTCTGCGAGCATGTCGTCAAAAGGTTAGGAAACGTATTGGGGCAATGCAAGTATTGACGTACCAGGCAGAGACAGTTCACCAAGTCCACAACGCGGACCACTCGCGAGATATCGAACATCGTTTGCGATTTTCATAAGGCTAACAGCGACCGTGTTCAACGCGCCGTGGGCTTCCACCATCGCATCATGCGCAGCGAGTGCCTCAAACTAGAAATATTGAGCGATAAGTACTACGAAAACCTGTATAAGATGGGAGATCCCACCTTGTTCGGCGCGGTCTCAAACTTGTACCCAGTGATCTTGGAGATCTCAGATGCAACCTTGACATCAAATCCTTTGCGAGTATTGAGACCCTGGATGCGCGCCGATCAGTGTTTCATGTTTGGGTGGCGCGGTGGTGGCGCGGGACAAAACAGCAGCAGGCAACGGACCAACAGGGCGTGGGAAACGGAAAATTGACGAGCTGTAGGACTAAGCTGTATAGACACTCACCGTGCCGACTGCTGTTCCACCCTGCGCGAGGAGACTGAGTCGTGGGATGACATCGTTGATGCGGGCAATGCCGTTGGTGAGTTGTTGGACGAAGCCGCTGAATTCTTGGCCGAGAGTCAAGGGGGTAGCATCCTACAAGACCATCCGGGATGAGAAAGAGTTTTGCATTCGAAGAAGAACACGGGGTGAGGTGAAATTGACCCGGGGATATACGGAAATAAATGAAATGAAAGGGAACATGCACGAATGAATGCGGTGGGTAAAGCCAAGGTAGATGTTACTCACCTGGAGATGAGTACGTCCAATCTTGATTATATTTTCGAAAGTTTTCCGCTTTGCCTCGAATGCGTCGCGGAGCTCAGTGAGAGCTGGAAGCAAGTTGGCGTTGAGCTCGGTGACAGCCGCAATATGCATTGCCGTTGGGAACCTATCCAAACCGAGTAAGTAAGTGCCTAAAAATTTCCAATCCTTGCATACGCACGAATCGTTTGAACTCTGGCTCATATTCACATGGTCATTCGGGTGCACGGGCTTCTTGCTCCCAAGCTCTCCACCTAGGATCTCGATCGCTCGGTTACTGATCACCTCGTTCGTGTTCATGTTACTTTGAGTGCCACTCCCAGTCTGGAACACTACGAGCGGGAAATGGTCGACGAGCTTGCCCGAGATAACCTCGTCGGCAGCTTGCGAGATCGCATCGCCAATTTTTGGGTCAAGGCCGTAGGTGACGTTCACGGTCGCTGCAGCCTTCTTGAGCACTCCAAATGCCTTGACGAGAGGAGGAGGGAGGCGTTCGGTAGGGCCGCCTATGTCAAAGTTCTGCAGAGACCTGTGAAATGATAAGTACTCGCTGGATGCATAGGACTCTGCGCATACCGTTGTGTCTGGGCACCCCAGTAGACATCAGACGGGACCTGGAGCTCGCCGAATGTATCGCGTTCAACACGAATTTTTTGAGACTATTCCAAAATTAAGTGTGAGAATAGCGAGAGTCTATCGGGAACATACCATGATGCGTGTGGTAGAAAAGAGGCGGAGCGACGGAGCAGCCTGATATAGTGAAAATCACGTGTCAATAGCGGCAGAGTTATTTCCGGCGATGAACTTACCCGGCGCGATGTGGAAAGCAGCGAGTGCATCGTGTGTAGGGGGTGGGAGAGAGCAGCGATACCGCCGTCCGAACATGCTCGGGTCGTCCCGGAAGGCAACAGGGACGACAGCCCGCAACCGCCCGGCGCTTGTTATGACGTGAACGACTGATTACGGGAGATACATCGGTCTGAAATCTTGTCGCTGATCAGGCTACTCAGCCTTAAGCCAGGGTTCGGGGTGCGTAGCAATGCTACGACAGGTCTACTATACAAGATGCGTACGGGGGGACCGAAACCGACCGGGCCTCCCAGACCGCGGGTGTAAGGACCGCAGGCCCAGATTCTGTATGTATGCGTTGCTTATGCGTGTCTAGCGCAAATATCCGGGCGAGGAGGTAGGACAACGAAAAACCCTGGGGCCACCGTAGGCGAGGGACCTTGGTACGCCTCTAGGGAGAGCCGGAGGGCATGACCAGTCTCCCCTACGGCGGCTGAGTAGGGTTCATGCTTCTCCTCCATGAGCTGTGTCTTACAAGCTTTCCCTCACCTGCGCGTCATGCCAGCTGGGGGTCGGAGCTTTGCGGATAAAATATATTAATCAAATCGACCCCATACATGACTGGCTGGACCATGGCATGCCTAGTTAGGTATATTTGTAGCGGAATTAGTATCCTCAACCTGCCTAGCCGGATCATTCCTGTTCGCCAAAATTTCCATTTTTCTCCACACCTTTGCCAAACTATCAATATACTCCTCCATGTTCTCACCCCCTGCGTGCTCGCTCAGGAAGTAGATCATTTCATCGAAAGTCAACGCGGAGCGGTCTACAACGGACGAACAAATAATGTCTGAAAGATGTTGCGATCAGTGCGAGTTCCGAATCGAGTTCTTGTTGCTTACAACAGAGCACATTGCTCTCCCCGGCCATTATATTCTTACGTGAGAAGTTGTAGCGCCAAAGCTGATACGGTGCGTTAATGCGATCCAAACCCGATAGCAAATTTGATGGTGAAGCAACGTACCCTGACGTCAATGCGGATGATTGCGTTATGCTGTACAAAAACAAAAAACTTCTCCTCTTCATGTTCACCCGCTTGAGTATTTCCCAGGAACGCGTCAAGCGCCCCTTTCACAACCGACTGGGGGTTTGATTGGGTGAATGTCGTTTACCCCCGCGGAATGAATTTCAGACTCACTTTAAAGCCTTCCACAACCTTGTCCTTTTTCTTTTCATCCGACGCATTGGCAATACCAAAAAAACTATCGACCGCGTTCTCGACGTTTGCTGACGGCTGCCAATATTATTGAGCAATTTGTTGAATGCTATCGTGTCAACTCACCTGATCAGATACCCCCACCGTGTACTCTCTAACCCATCGGATTGCCCGATTGCCAGGGACAGACCGGTGTCGGATCTGCGATTTATCGGAAAACGAACTAGAGGTTTGTTCCAAGAGCAATATCAGTAATGCAGGAACCGTAAAACGAGCTACCAACTTTTCTAGCTCGGCCTGGTATCTGTTAAGCCGTTCTGTGGCCGCGTTGACCAAGAACTGAAGCTGCTCCTCGACTTCGGTTTTTGAATCTCCGCCAGTCAAAAGCTTGGATATGGCTGTCCCCATGATGTTATGTGCAGTAATAGAGGCGAGCGTACAGTTCTGCGAACTCGAAGGGGAGGTACAATGGTCCTCATCTGGGGCATGTAGGCGTGGTTTTATCATGAGCTCTTTTTGCATAGCATAAAGAGCCGAACGATACTATGTGGTTGGACCCTAGCCAGCCCCGGACTGACTCGATTGATCATGATACCATAGTTACGGGATCGGCATCTCACTATAATCGAGAGCGTTGGCACATTTGGTTCTTCTAGGCGAATAACGCTGTATGGCGGCCCGGTGGAATGTGATTCCCTTCGTCTGGCAGCTGGAACGCTAATAGACACGTCGAGTAACGGGCTATGTGGCCATTTGAAAAAGACACTATGGTAATGGTTAGGTTTTTAGACAGTTATAACGATCTATCTACTCAATTGTTCAGCACTAAACTCAGGAAGGCTATTTAAATGATCCTCAGGTACACTTGTAAGACTTTTCAAACTACTCATTGATGAAAAGAGGACGCTGCGGCAAAAATGACCGGCGCCGAAAATGACATGTGATTGGACACATTAAGCAACCGCCACACAGCAGAGGTGAGTGAGCGAGCGCCCTCAATTCTTAAATATTCAATAGATCTCAATACAGTTTTCCTATGGAAATCTATGAAATGTGCAAGAATTGAGGGCGCTCGAAGAGGGCTTGTTCGTTCGACAGGGCCGACTTTATCCGGGAATTTTAGCCACACCAGGCTTCTGCGAGCTAGTGTGACTCGTAGATAAAATGTTTAGGCTAGAGTTTGAATATCGTCTGAAATCTTGTTGCTAATGAACCTGCTCAACACTACGACATTGAGAAGTGCCCACGACCGGGCTGATTACGAGAGGCGCATATCGTCTGAAACCTCGTCACCAATTAAGCTACTTAGCCTTAAGCCGAAACCCCGGATTGTGTCTCGGATGTGTAGTGACCTAACGACAAGTCTACCCTGCATCGTGTGTATGGAGAACCCAAGCCGGCGGCAAGGGAGTTGACCGGGTCGCCCAACTGCGAGTGAAGGGATTGCAAGCCTATGTGGGGCACTTGGCTGGGTGTGTATGTGTGCTTAATTTTGCGTTTCTAATATAATGCGATGGCAAAGGTGGGGCGGTGGAGCTCTATGAAACCGTAGTTCATAGAACGGGACAATCGTGCTCTGAACTACACACCTTGAAGGGTCTTGCTTACTATAAAGAGGGCCCCTTTGAACCCGTCATTTTTGACGGCCTGAATTACGGGAGCAAGTGCCCTCGGCAAGCAAGGCAATTATGAGTAGCAATGCAGGAATCGGGTGTATTGTGATGGCTTGTTACTACAATGACTGGCTACGCCTGGGCACGGCTATTTAGCAGCATTCGAAGCAGCATTCTTATCCTCGATCTGCTTAACCGGGTCATTTTTGTTCGGCAAAAGCTCCATCTTCCTCCATACTCTCGCCAAACTATCAATATACTCCTCGACATTGTCATCCCCCGCGTGCTCGCTCAACAGGTAAATCATTTCATCGAATGTCAATGCAGAGCGATCCACAACGGAGGAACAAATAATGTCTGAAAATTGTCTCAATTTAGCGTATATTTAACCCAAGAGAATCTCGTTGCTTACAGCAGAGCACATTGCTCTCCTCTGCCATGACAGTCGTGCTCGAGAAGTTGTAGCGCCAGAGCTAATACAGTATGTCAATGCGTATCTAAGGCCGACAAGAAAGATAAGAATAAGACGACATACTCTAACGTCAATGCGGATGATTGCATTGTGTTGCACGAAAACGAAAAACTTCTCCTCTTCATGTTCGCCCGCTTGAGAATTCCCCAAGAACGCGTCGAGAGCCCCTTTCACAACTGCCTGGTGATTTAATCGGGTTAACTACACTCGGCTGAGCCAAACGCGCTCCAAACTCACTTTGAAACCTTCAACAATCTTCCCTCCTCTCTGTCCGTCTGGCGCACTGATAGCGCCAAAAAAGCTATCGACCGCCCTGTCAACATTGTCGGATGACTGTCGGGGTTCATGTTAAGCTATCCTCTGAATGTCGCCGTGTGAACCCACCTTTTTAGATACTCCCACCGTGTACTCTCTAACCCATCGAATCGCTCTGTTGCCGGGGACGGACTTGCGTTGGACTTGCGACTTGTCGGAAAACCCGCTTACAAGAACAATATCAGTACAAGTAATGTAGATAGCGCGGAAACGACTACTAACTTTTCTAGCTCAGTTTGATACCTGTCGAGTCGTTCTGTGGCTGCATTAACCAAGAACTGAAGTTGCTCCCGGACTTCAGCTTTCGTCCCCTCCCCTCCCAGAAGCGTAGAAATGACTTTTCCCATGGTCGTATACGCGATAATCGATGCGGGCGTGTAAGTTTGCAAGATTGAACAAGAGGGGATGATTCTCAATTGCAGCGTGCAAGCGTAGTTTTTATTCAGTGTATAGCATGGCAAAGGACCCCGGTTTTACTAGGATCGGTCGGCTTCTGGGGTGACGACCGAAGCATTCGGATAAACCCTCCGGTCGGCGGTGAGAGATGGGGGCCTCCGCGGAGGCGAACTTGAGTCATCGAACAGTAAAGTCCTGAGGCAGAAAAGGCAGTTGGAGTTCGACATTGAGTATTTTGTAAGTTAGGCCGCCCAGGTTGAGAAGTAATCTACCAATGTAGAGGCCCGCCAAATCTGTTGATTTGCGGTCAAAAGACTCTCACCTCCCCGTAGTCAAGAGTGATGGAGTACACCGATTTCTTCTATTCGGGTCGCCCTGTATGCGGTTGTTAATTTCCTTTGCCTGTCCGATGAGACTGTGGTTACTCATCTGAAGAGCGCCGAAATCTTCCTTAGAATCGCAATCAGGTGATTGAACACATGCGGCCTTATGATGCCCCATCTTCAAGCCTCATTATAGTAGGCCTAATACTGGTCCAGTGGTACCGAGCACTCCGTTCACTGTCAGCCCTCTTCTTCTATTCGGCGGCGTTACAATCCTCTATTGGAAAACTTGTTCCTAGACCACTCCTAAGAGTAGGCAAATACCCATTTAGGGGTGGCCCGCGCCAATAGTACGTAAAGATTAACCGGAGCTGCCTTGAGACGACCTCAGCAACTTGGTTTAATCGGTAAAACACCTTATCTTCGAAGGTGCTCTCGCTTTTGAACACCCTCTCGCAGATATCTAACCTGGTCTGGATATTGGCTCCCAGATAGAGTCGGCCCTGTTAGGGTATCATACACTCCACGTTTACCCACCGCAGGAACAGGGTCCCAGTAACCCCTTCCGCTCAAGTTTCCGAATGGGGGTTCCTAGCACCGCCGAATAGAAGAAACTGAACAAAAGTGACAATGGGTTGAGCGCCTAACACTATCGGACTAACGTTGACCGGATCCGGGAGCAGGCATAATCTTTCCATTTTGAAGCCAGACTAGTATAGCTCCACAGAAAAAGTCGACAATGTAAACCCAATCAAGCTCTGTTCTCCCAGTCATAATACCAAGCTCTGGCAAATCATACCGTCAATCTGTAAGCACTAGAAGTGTATAGTTGGTGACTAGATGGTGAGATTGAGATACTCGCTACAAACAAATCACTGCCAGCGCCTATACCCGGAGCATATATGCGCAGAACACCGTGGCGAATGGAGGTTGCGTTTGAAATCCCAACATGTGTAACGGTATTTTTTCTTGGGGATAACCGGCCCACGGCGCAATTTTCGTGACAACGCTCTGTTGAATTCAGGATAATCGCGTGATTGCTACTGTGGTAGCGCTATGAATTTATCTCATTAGTATTCTTCACCCTGCTTGTCGTCCCACCCGAGTGTCCCACCGTAGCCACAAATCTCTCGTTGTCGGTACAGAATCCCATATTCTGTGAGTCGGAGTTACATGGTCTGAGTGCGGGTTTAGGTTTATCTTTGGAAATTTTCACCAAGACCCAGATCCCATCGAGGATTTGCGCCAGAAGCTGGATGATATCCTTCAGCTTTACCGGGCATTTGACTCGCATATACTAGGTCGGGTTTATTGAACAAGGCTTTAGTTGAGTGCCATGACGCATATGGGACTGAATCTCGACAAGGTGATCAACGATATGAATTGCAATCTGCAATATATAATACCCACACGAGCTGAATGCTGAGGATATGTGAATCTCTCATGAGGTTGAATGGCCAATTAGTTACTCGACAATATAGTGAGCCAAGTGGCCGAAATTCAGGTGTAGCATACGCAAGTCTCAATCCTAGGCCGACTGCCCCACGCATCTCATGTCTCCTGGAACCAGCCCAAAGTCTTCTTCCCAGATACCCGGAGGGCCTTCCTGGACACGGTCAAAACCCGGGCCTGCCGCCAGGGGAGTGGCTCTCTGGTCACTTCCGAGGTCATAATAGTCTCTGGTATAGTCGGCTCCGGCAAGGGCACAATCATGCATACAGTGGCTCAGTGATGCGCCACCAAAGGTCCCTGGGGTCCGTGTTTTCTTTGATTAGGCTGTCGAGGGTCGCAACAACGTTACAAACTTGTTCATCACCCTCGCCATCGCTCGACCAAGGACTCGTCACCCAGATCACCTCTTCCACGAGCAGGGACCAGGGCCCGAGCTCTGCGACGCCACTGCGACTTTTGAGGAGCTCGTGTTCAAACCCCTAGCGACTTACAAAGGCAACAACCCCCTCGTGATCTTCATCGACGCCATGGACGAGCTGCGAGGGAATCAGCGTCTAAGGCCACCAGCCCAATATATTGTTGGAAATATTGTCGGACCGTATCCCCAGTCTCTCGCCTACGGTTTGCGTTATTGTCACCTACCGAACCCATCCGGCTCTCGGTTCGTTCTTCCGGGACCAAGCTCATGTCCGCTCGTTGGCGATCGACACCCGCGACCACGACGCCTCGGTCGACATCTCACGCTTCATCCGATGTGAACCCGCTCGAGTCACCCAGTGCCGGCATTTAGGAGACGGTTGGCCGAGCGAACAAGGAGTCCAGCAGCTCACGGGGCGAGCCGAAGGGGTTTTCCAGTGGACGGTTATGATGTGCGGGCATCCAAATACTTGTGCCAGTCCTAGTCGCGACCTGAAGCTCCTCATCACGAATCCGGCTCTCTCTGGCGCTTCCCCGAGGCCAAGATGGATGAACTGTACAAGGCTGTGCTTGGTTCTTACTGCTGGGACGACCCGGTGTTTGCAAACGGCTTCAATCTGGTGATGGGCACGATCCTCGCTGCCAAAACGCCGCTTTCTTCGTCGGCTCTGCATTCGCTTCATCGCCTCAGCTCGGTCCCCATCGACAAGATTCTGCACCAGATCAACTCCTTCACGACGAGCTGGAGTACCGACAACCCGTCCCAACTGATACAAATTATGCGCCAGTCACTTCGGGAGAGTACATCACCTCGCGAGCCGCGTCCTCCGCCGAAACGCAGAGATATTTCTTGTCCAAAAAACAATGGAACCAGGAACTCGCGTTACTGTGCTTGAACATCTTGAACCAGAAACCGACGCTAACATCCAACTAGGCGAAACGCCATCGACCTCTACCAACAACTCAAGCCAGGAAGCCAACCCAAAACATTCGACGCCGACTTGCCCAGGTCGACGAGACTGCTCTCTACTCAACTTTGCGAAGTCGGCCAAGACGACGAAGCGATATCCGTGGCCGAGGCGGCGCTCGTGATCGATCGGAGACTCGCTAAAGAAAACCTGGTTGAGAGATGCGGAGCGAGATGGTGGCGAGTGATGCGGACTAATCCTAGATCGCTGGATGGTGGACTTGCGAGTATGTATGGTCAGCTCGCTGGGGTTGTTGAGCGGGGTGATATATTTGCTGGTATGTGCGTGGGTGTATACGGTTGATTGTTCTCATGTGTTGTGAGCCCATGCGTTGTAGCCGGCGGAAATGCCTAGACCGTACTAAGCGATGAAACGGCCGGTGCGGCGCGCCGGTCACGTGCCACGCGCCGCGACGCGCCAACTTGCGCTTGACCACGACTCCGTCATGGCAACACCCGTCGTCACGCGTTTTTCTTCCCGCCCACCATCCCCTTCCAGCACACCCCGCTGGCCTGCTCAGTCGAACCCACCCGACCCACGAGTTGTCCTCGCGGTTCGGGGATCCGGCCATGCTCGCGCCGCCGAGGCGGCGCTTGCGTCCTCCAGCCTTGCCGGAAGCTGAGTCGACCGATAAGTCGTGCATGGACGGGCGCCAGCACCCGGCCCCGTGCTCAGTTTTAATTTAGTATCTGGATTTGGTTGATTGCATTTCTTGAACTTTTATTTTCACGCTCATATACCTTGTATGCATACCCTTCGTACGCTCTATGTATTTAGCGGAAACGTATTTCGAGTTGTATATCGAGTTCGGCGAGGCGGCACTCGAGTGCCGAACCACTAGCCACCTCGTTGTCTTGTTTGCACAAGTGTTGTTGTAAACCGCCTTAAGCGCCAAGTTTGGCCCCTCAAAAGACACCCCCATAAGCGGCCATACTAGGGCCAATCGTGAAGACAACCAGCTGACAGCCACCGGTATCGTGGCAAAACTCGGCGCTTAAGGCTGTCCATAATAACACTGGTTTGCGGAACGAATTATATTCGTGGAGAGTAAACAACAGGATCGGACGGACAAGATTACAAGATTGCCCTTAGCAACTTGTCATCATCCGGCAATAGGCAGTTTGCAACCTCCCACCCATACTGTTCCGCAATACGGGCTCGTGTATCGGTTCGTTCACGAAGCACTCCAATGCACGCATTCAACAGAGTCATTTCGTGATGAGCAACCAGCTTCTTATTGCCTTTGGGCCAGATTAGTTGCTTCATATTTGGGAACACCCTGTGGAAGTACCTGTAGCCCAACTATTAGATGCGGCTGTATTGCCGTTCAACTAAGACAAGACGTACTTGGCAAAACTGCGCATATCATTAGTTGGGGAACCAAGGGTCCAGAAACCTGTGAATTCTAGCGTATGCAAGGAGGGACAAACTGGCACTGCCTCGCTTGTAACCGGGTCGCTCATCACAAAACTCCAAGGCGTAGTGGCGAGGTGTCTCAACTTGGGTATTGTGGCAAAACTCAAGAAATCCTCCGGGTCCACGTCTTGGTGAGGAAGCCGCAACTCTGTGAGCACAGGAAAAATCTGAGAGAGCTCGAATAGCCTCAGGCCAATAAACTGCACTCGGACCAATTTGAGACTACGTAATGGAAGTTGGGATAACACGTAGACGAAAGGTTCACCCGGGTTGATCGGATAGTCCTCATACCCCTCAAAGCCGATGGCAAGATCAGTGAGGCCAGGTATGTCTCCTACGGTAAGAAGCGTGGCATCAACATCTTCCCATGTCTCTGTCCAGTTGTCGGTTGCAATAACCTCCAGAGAAGTAAGGTTTTTGACCAACGATCGGTGACGCAAAACCACCCCTACGTGGCTCCAGAAGACATTTCGTAAACACAGTTGCTTGAGAGCGGGGAAGGAATTCTCGTACGACGGGACAGGTTCAAGAGGAGCTGTGGTGGAACCATCGTGAGTGAATTCCAAGAGCTGTAACTGAGGCAGAGTACCCAGAGTTTGGAGGGACTCGGGCCGGAATATCCAAAGGCCAACCCCAAGCGCACAAAGATCTGAAAGGGCGAGAAAGGTCTGGGGAACTGGTCGATTAGGGACAAGACTCAATAGGTAATGTTCTCCATCTGTTCCTTCCGCACCCTTGACGACGGGGGGCAGCGAGAGTTTTTGAACATGTGCGCCCGACCTATTAACCGAGTCCAGAAAGATGGAGATCCCTAACATAGATACCACTCCGATGTTGGCAATATGGACTGAAGTTAAAGATTCGGTCAGAAAAATTGTTGACCACATTATCCCTTGAGCGGTAACGTCTTTCTTGTCTTGTCGCTCCACAATAAGACATGATAGCCGAGGTAGCAAGGGCCGCTGCTTCGATTGTAGTACCAGGGTTTGCCAAGGTGTGATCTGAAGGCAGCAATCAACCACGAGTGACCGAACGTGTTGTGCGTAAAGGTCAAAACGCGTAAAGTCCGCATTGGCGAAAGGGGGGAGCGTCTGCACAGCATGGTTCAGTAATCAGTTAAATTTAAGCTTTAGACACAACTCACTATAAGGTTCAAACCAGCTACCCCAGGTATGAGCCCCAGAAGATCGGAGACTTGATTAACGCTGCTCCAGACAAACGGAACTGCGGCGCGAAAACCAGATCCGTTAACGTGCAGTAGAGTAGCACAGGTTTTGAGCTGAGAGTTTTCACAGACAAGGCTCAAGAGCTCGGGAGTTTCAAACACTTTAGCTTGAGCAGAGGGCATGTTCGATATCGGGTTGACTTGGCCTCACGTGATAACAGGCGATGAGGCCGGTGTTGTTGCAAGTTTGTCTGTATGTATTCGGTCAACGTGAGCCTAATAGTAAGCGCGCTCCGTGTAGGTCGTTACGTTGAGTCGTTGCCCATATACACCAGGTAGTGGAGATATACCAGTGACTGGCTACTGCCGAGCCGGGACGATATAGTGACGACTTGGCTAAGTGTCTCAATGATCTCGCTGCTCATCTTGGTCGTATGGGGCGCGATGAAGAGGCTTTACCGACGGGCTTTCACGCTCAAGTATAGCAATCTTGAGAGCGGATGTTTGCTCGCAGGAATAAGTGTGATATGGGTAAATTCCCGGCGTATTGAAGAAATCCTCCTGATCCATGTCACCCGCAAGTAGTCTAATAACGATACCTGCCACCAAAACACGCCTTGTTAGTAAATCAGCTTTCCCTATCGATTTTCATGCACCATCTCCTGAGCTTACCAGTTCTTGACCTCTCCGGACATTTTCACGGCGCCTACCTTACCTGCCCATAAGCAGGGTTTGTATAATGGAGTTTTTGAGCGGTGCTCTCGCCTATACCACCCAAAAGGCGCGCAGGAATATCTGAGGTTGGCGTATCTGGCAGAGTTTCAGGTTTGACACAGGCGGATGGTGAATTCGGGGGTGATCCAAGTGTTTGGTTTCGCGCCTACAGGATTGTACGGGACTTTAGTGCTTCCCTGGCTTGACTCATCTCAATCATGTTTTGTGCACGCATATACACCATTCACTACTGACATTGTTCTTGGAGCAACCCAATTACGGCGATGCCAAGATAAACTGCACCCGGAAGTAGCAGTGCGTGAAAATGCTTGAACAGCGCTCGGGTACTCCCGTGCTTCCAGGCGAACAGTCGTTCCTTTGACAATTCTGGGCTGGGCTGAGGTGCTGTATGAACGGCGTGTTTGATGAGCACGGGAGGAGAGAAGCGTGCATGCAGCACAGCTTCGCATAGAATCGGGTTGTTTGAGCAACTCAGAATAGTAAGTCTGAATACAAAATTGCAGTGACTCAGCCCCAACATGGAGTGGCATCATTGCAAACCCTATTGTTCAACCGGAATTCGAACCGCCGTAAGCGCTAACTTGAGTCGCGCATGTTTCAGCCTCGAAACGAGTTGACGGTGTAACAACATATCGGCAGAGGTAGGAGATGTGGGATCCACGTAACGTTGGGTTGTCATATCCCCAAGATCACCCTTTCACATTGCGAAACAGGGCATTTCGGCATGGACGCAAGCGGCTCCGACGCACCAGGAGTAATTAATGACATAACAGACAACTATATTTACATACTTTACGATATGTTTGTCCACACAATCCTCGTGAATCCAGCTATTCTCGCGACAGAAATAAAACTAATGGGGAGCCAACCAAGCAAGACAGGCGTCTGAGGAAGCTAAACAGGCTGCTGCGGCCCCAACGCGTGTATTGATGGTTAGTGAAACACATGAACGCAGAGTCATATACGAGGTATATTTCTAGTTACGGAGCTTAGACATACACCGCATGTATGCGCATGACCAGCTCAACGCGGCGCTCGGCCAGGCGTCTATTTGCATAGGTGTAAATCATAAAATCTGTACTGGGGAATGGCCCCCATAACTACCGCACCCACACTACGGGTCTTTCAGAGTCTACACCCGCAGTCACCGCCTCCCCGATAGCTGCCTACTCACCGACATCCATGCCTACCTCACAGAAGCCAGACATAGCAGCGCTCATGAATTTCTTGAAACAGCCAGCAGATGGTGACATTGGAGCATTACCGAACCTTCAGACAATTGCTGAAGATGCGGTTGCCATCGCCAACGTTGTCCGGGTTCGTACAACTTCACGGTGGCCCCGTACACAAACACTGAAATAGATGGATGGTTAATAGGAATTTAAGATAAATGCCGCTGCTTGGGTTGCATTTGGCGACTACGTAGCGACTGCGGTCATGCAATTACTACAACCGTTAGGCGTATTGGATGCGCTTGATACTTCGTATCATGTCAACCTTTCCCTCAGCGCTCAGTATTGCTCAAAGCAGCGCGCCGAGCCGTCTACCCGAACGACCAGCGACCTGGCCCCATTACACGAGCGAGCTATATTTGGACTTGGTGTAAACACAAGCACTCTCTAACAGACTGATTTATAGTGCACTAAGTGGAGTAAACCGTAAAATAATCAGTATGCGCGCACTTTCCGTCTGGAGGCGGACACATATATTTTATCAAGACCATGCACTCAGTCGCGAGTTGCGTCAAGCACTTAATGAAGCTTTGCAGCCCTTGCAGGTGTGTATATCACAGGCAGACTATGAGGTTCGTGGGTTAGTTGACACACTGTGACGCAGTTGCAACTCGACCCAAACAAGATCGTTGGCGGAACCGACCGGGACCTCCAACGTAAGCGAAGGGGTAACGCAAGCAGTGCGTGGTAATGCCAATGGTGTCCTGTTACCTGCTGATAGGTATTCTCCCAGAACACCCAGTCAGCCCACTCACTGCAGTTCAGGTGGCGCATTCGCAAGCTTTAATCCAAAATCGGTTGTCCTAAGTATTCCGGGATCGTTGGGCTCACCACTATGGGACCCTCTCTGGGAAGAGTACAATCAGGTATCCAGTTGACTAAGGAGGCAAGGGGATAGTAGATGAGACGTTTAACTATTGGTGGTATTTATTCAATTTTGGTCAATTAAGCTACTAGGATTCGGGCTGTATTCTTGTTGGTATCCTGCACTTAGCCTGTGACAGCGCTCGGTGCCGGCGTATTAGTTGTTCGGGAATATTTTCACATTAATAATAGAAAATACGAGAGGAGGCTAGATGTATAGGGTGGTAGCGAGCTGGAAGGTGGGCAAACTGCTAGGGGTGCCTGAACAAAAGACGCCAACTTTGTGAGCAGACCGGTAGGAGAGCTCGCCTTGATGACTTGAGGTGTGGTTATCAGACTTGAACTGTTTCCGCCCGGGGGATGGCAGATAAAAATGCTCTTTGCACAATATTTTATGTCTCCCGTGTATGCGGCGCCTAGTGGACGGGGTCAGGAAAGGGGTCTTTACAACACGTGACCGCCTTGACCTGGACCCCTTTCCACCACCAACCCCGATGGACTCTCCACAGGACGGGGCCAAGCCTCTCTTTGACGAAGATATTTTCAACGATAGTGTCTTGCGTCAAATAAAAGAGCTACAGCACACCGAATCTGGCCGTTTTCCTGTTGAACACAACGTACTTGCTTTAAAGGACACTGGGTTGCTGCTTAGAATCATCATCGAAACCTGCCTGGAGTCATATAAAATCAGCGAAGCGGAATGCGACTTCCACTTGATGGAGAATCTAGAACTGGCCACTGAGCTGGGCCGAGTGTACAAGACCGGGTCATTTGCGGATATCGTATACGATGGTAAGTGCTTGGACTGGCTGGTGTCAATGTGAAATCGCTCATAACGTGTATTCTGTGCAGATAAAATGCCAGCGGAAGTTGTTCGATTTGCCAAATACAACCCCCGAGGAGGGTTGCAAGCGAACAGTAACCATGAAAGTAAGCTACGGGGTGCCCCTAGAACGCTGCTTACTGACAACCAGTCTTGCGTAGCCCTTAAATCAGCGTTCAAATCCCCATATGTTGGCAACGCACACGAGCTACTGATCAAGACGCTGAATCGGGAGCTCGAGGCTCGTTCCGAACGACCATACAACTTGTCTGTGGCGGTCATCCAGTCATCAGGGATGGGCAAGTCGAGAATGATGAAGGAAGTGGGAAATGAGGTATTCACCATTCAAATCAATCTCCGGGACGATCTACCTGCACATGAGACCAGTAAGTCTTCCACAATTTTCTTGAGTCTGCCCGATGCCAGTGCGCTCACCAGTGGTAATAACATACCCTCCCGTAGATGTACCTTTTCGGACATATTTCGAAGATCGCTGGGGGAAGAGCGACAACGAACAACAAGCCGACTACGCGGTACTACTGCGAGTGCTATGTGACAAGTTGGTGGAGCTCATCGAGAGTCGTTTCCAAGGCCAAACCGGGAAGGAGCTAGCCCAGAACTTTGCGAAACATATGAACAAGGGGTCAACACAGAAGGCGGTAGGACCAAACAAAAAGCAACTTTTTGAGGATGTAGTAAGAGCTGCGATCACGGTGAGCCCGAGAGTTTTCTCGTCCCGGACGGTCACTAATGCGTCGGGTAGCTCCGTGGAGGCGAGGACAAGGATACGACTCTAGACGAATTAATTGCGTTGATGAAGGAAAGCTGCAGAAATCTAGTCAACGCTGTGCGCCCAGACCCACTTACCGACACAGTCGCATGCATAGTCTGCTTTGATGGAGCCCATACCCTCGGCCAAGTTGTCGAGCCCTTGCCGTCCCTCGCTCAAGGCACCCCCTCAGGCGAATCCCACTTACCCACTCTGCTTGCTGGCAAGCCCAAACACAGCGCATATGACAATCTCGGGAAGGTCTTTTCGTATCTGGTTGAACAACCCATGTTCTTTACCTTCCTTTCGACAAATCCCCGCTTGTGCGACCCTGCTCCGGCACCTACACACCTCCCATCGACACGTGCAACTAGCAGTTTACCGCTAATCCCCCCGTTCACATCGTTGCCATTCGATATCTTTGTCGACCAGGTGCTGGCTAGCCCAGAACAATTCACACCAGCCAACTTGTGCACAACCAGGGTAATGGTAGCATTCGGACGTGCCCTGTGAGTTTGAATTTCATGAATTAACCAAATGAATGCACCAACAATTCTAAATAGGTGGCATACTCGGTACGAAAGCGATCCAGATACAAGCATTTTCAACTTTGCTATGGACAAATTAACTTGCGATGAGGCACCCGAACACAAACTGGACTCGGACATGGCGGCTTTGGGGGTACGCATAGGAGTCAGGCTTGATACTACGACTCTGGCTGGTCGCGACTTGGACTCGAGGCTTGTTGAATCGCATATGCGTATTGTGTACTCTATTCCTCAGCGTGGAGAGTATATGCGCACTGGATCTTCATCGGAACCTATCTTGGCCGAGGCAGCGGCCCAATATCTCAATGTGGAGCCTATACCAGGCGGACTTAGAGGGATTGCTCGCTTGGCTCCTTGGATCTTGGCGGAGGCTTACGCTGGAGGGTTTATTGCTCGCAGGGAGTGGGGAGGACTCATTGCTCGTCTTTTGGTAACAATTGCTCACGACATGGCAGCACAGAAGCACTACGATGCTACACCAAAGTTCGATCGGGAAGCATACGGTCAGCCACAATATCACTGCCCGATCCCGCTGCTCGAGTTTCTCCGTGCTCTCTTTCAACCAAAATATTATGCCCAGGTTCTCAAGGCGACACCGGTATGCCAGGAACGTTCCAACAAGTCGAGGCAGAAGACTCTGGGAAAAGCTTTTGCCGAGTCTTATGTCTCTTTCTCCCATTTTGCTCTTGCCGGAGATTCTGGGATGCTGGCCGGTCCATGCCTGACAACAGCGTTTGCTCGTGGCATGGGGATTCAAGCCATGGATGGCCAGCGGTCCATCGACGCGGTTATCCCGGTACACATGGGCTCCCCAACGACAACAATCTCCGTACAGAGGACATCGGCAATCAATATACGGGTCAAGAACCGTAAAGACGTGCGAAACTGCCCCGTTGACCGGACCACCACCATCCCGAACACCTCGCAACCTGTGATATCCATCATCTTTGAACTCGGGTGCGAGGAGCCTGGTGTCCAAGTGAACCATAGACCCCACACGGACGAGGAGGATCCACACCAGAATGACCTCCATTACGAGATTGTCGTTTACGGCCACAGCTCTATGGTATTTGGAGTAATACCCCCTGAAGAAGAACACACATACAGGGCGATCTTGGAAGCGGGACGTAGCGCGGGGAACTTGCCCCGTCGCAACGATTGGATAGGGGACTTGGAGGCGTTTCATAGCCTCGAGCCAGCGTTCTATAGTCACCAACAGCTACAACAATTTGCTGGACTAATCGAGGGTGTAGAGGCGCTGGAAGAGGAGCCCGAGGAGGAACGATTACGCAAGGTTATGGAGCCGCCACAAGAAGGGCTACAGACGAGAAGACAGTCAAAGGCCTCAGGGGTGCTAAAGAAGAATCGACAACCCGAGGCGCAGAAGAGCCAGCCCGGTCCTGCGAAAAAGCGGCAAAAGCGATAAAGGCGAGGAGGGCGAAAGAGGGCTGTTGTTGACTGAGTTTTTGGTTTCTCTTTGATTCGTAATTTCGGCTTGACTGTTTACGGGTTGTATATTTGATTGACGGTCTTTCTCTGGTTGAGACTGCTATTTTTATTCGTAAACTTTGTTATGTTTGTATAAAGTTGGGGTCGGTGCATAGGGACGTGAATGAACTTCTGTCGATATGGTGAGAACTAGCCATGCGCCCACCATCTCCGCCTGACAGCTTAAATGTGTCTATATGTGCAAGCATATTGGCTTGCTTCTAAGCGGCCTGAACGTGGGTTCTTGTTGAAATAGTTGAAATCAGCGAATGCAGATCACTCATAAACTGAGGGACGAGACTAGTGATTTATTGCATTCGATTGACTATGGACCCCTGATCGGGATCGGTATTATTGGCAGAATATATAGCCACATGTTTTTTTCGTATGAAGCGGGGACGAGCGAGGGTGATTGATCAAGGCGCAGGCTTGTTGATGTAACTCGACAGCCGCTTAAACGTAAGTTCCTTTGGGGCTTCCTCCCGAGGAAAAAGTTGATAGAACGAAATGGAACAAAGAAACTTGGCAGCCAAACGTTTGGCCGCCAAGGTTTGTCAAATTTTTTCCTGGAAAGCCACGGGTCGCCTTGGAGTTCTTGTTGGAACGGATTAAATTAGTAAACACTGGATCACTCGGCAGCTACTGGGCAATTGAATCTCATTGTGCTCCGCGCAGCAGATGAACCGCGGGCACATGTGCGTATTTAATTATTAGTGCCTAGATGCAGATAGGGGTGTTTGGGAACAGCAAGGGGAAAGATAAGACAAGAGGTTTAGAGGTTGGAACCCAATAATGCGCTTCCCATTGGTTCGGGATCCTGGCTCCGGCCGTTTGATCCTCGGGTTACAAGCCAAGCGGGTTAAAAGAGTGTGTACGTGGCACCACAGGCGTTTGTTGATACGGAACAGCTCGGATGTAGTGACGATAGGC
>WSLM01000340.1:0-19410 GCA_019677335.1 Ceratobasidium sp. UAMH 11750 | reverse complement strand
CGCGGATACGAGCTAACGCTTACCGCCATCCGGCCAGTTGCTAGCCCTATGTTCAGCGACTAGACCATATTACGTCCGCATTCCCCCGCGATTGTGTGGGTCGTGATTTCTTTATGTATTTATCTGGAGGATCCCCACACTTGCAGTTTGGGCGGCCCGACCAACAACCCAGCGGCCACCATTGGCAGTTTGGTTTCCCCTACACACACTGCGTATGCTAGACCTGGTGTTGCGTCAATGTACGCGTGGGCACAGCTCGAGATCCCAACCTCAGGCTGAGTAAAGACTTAGATACGACCACAAATCATTGAAAATAAACTCGATTGGGAGCAAGCAAAAACTAGTCGAACTAAGCCATGAGCTCGGTAGCTGCCGAATTGCGATACTTTTGCAGATCAGTTAGGCCCATAGTCTACCTCCTGATCAAGTCATAGCTCAGCCTTCTCAGCCTTTCGGTTCTTGATTCCCAAAAGCTCCACGTCAAAGTCGAGCGTCGCCTTGGCAGGGATCACAGGAGGGAACCCACGGTCGCCTACCCAAGTCGTATAAGCTATAGATTACGAGAGCATTCGGGGAAGGCTTACCATAGCCGAGCTCCGAAGGAATCGTCAGCTTACGCTTCTCGCCAATGCACATGCTATTTGGAGAGCCGCGGTTAGCGCAAGAAATCTCGAAATAACAGAATTGAACTCACTCGACCAAGCCTTGGTCCCAGCCCTGGATGACCTGCCCTGCACCAAGAGTAAAGTCAAACGGTTGGTTGCGGTCGCGCGACGAATCAAACTTGGATCCATCAGAGGCAAGCGTGCCAGTCTGTCGAGTATTTTACGATGTGAGCCACGAAATTTGCATTGGAACAGACACAAAAGAGAGTCGAAAACTCACATAATGCATGCTCAACTTGTCCCCTTTCTGCGACTTCAGCGGGCATTCAGAAGGTACATGGTACGCGTCGACGCCGAGGCCCTCGGGATAAGCAAACGCAACAGAGGCAAACGAGACGAGGCCGAATATTATCTGAGCAGCGCGCATGTTGCAATATGGGGTTTTGGTCGTGGTAGAGAACGGAGTGAAGAGTGGTTGGAGTGGTTGAGAGTCAAGGTTGTTGACACGTCAAGATTTAGAGGTGCTGGCGCGTTTTGGCCCTGAATCACGTGCATTGTCGCACGGACCAATTCCAGAAAATGCCGGATTCGTCCCTCGTCATGACTATCAAACCTGTGTCGCAAATTAAATATGCGTGTCTCGGCATAAAGTTCCTCAACAAAAGGGCTTGAAGGGTATGGGATGATCTATATATGGAGGCATCGTCGCGGTGGATTCAAGCTATGAAATTACGCAAATATAAAAAGAAATCTGAAACATTGGTAACCTTTAGCACATTGTAAAATGACCTGTACGCTTCCAGATTGTACTGTTCAGTTCTCCACACCATCATCGACTGTTATAACAATATCGGAGTGAGCGAGCTGCCGCGTGATTTCAGATAAAACAACTGGGATGGGGTCCTCGGAATGCGGGTTCCGCACTTTGCACTGAACCAGTACCAGCCTCTCGAAGTATCTGCTTCCAGTCAAGAAGTCCAAGAGATCCAATTGTATGATGCAGTGTTCCAAGCGCAAGTTGCGTAAACAAGGCCAAGGAACCGCAGGTCCAGGACCAGTTTCCTCGTACTGTACGAGGTCTGGGTCCTCGAAGTCACAATGTTCGAGTGTGAGCATCGGTAGTCCGGACAGGCCATGGCGCAACGGGGCAAACCATGCCTTGCCATCCTTCGGCCTAACGGATAGTGTAGCAACGTTTGAACATCCGCCGATGAAGGCCCGAAATTGTTCGACAAATTTGGGTTCCTTGCATACATCAACCTTGATGGCTAGTCCTCGACCTTCTAGCCGCAAGAGCTGTAAGAGGGGTGCTAAGCGATTGGGGTCGTCGCACACGAGCTCGACACGTTGAAGCTGCTTCAAGTGAATAGGTCCGATAGGGGAGCTGTCTTCGCCAGGATACACATTTTTCAATGGTAACCAGCGTAATCCGGAGCAAGAAGATAGAATTTGTGCCACCTGTTTGCGCGTCCAAAGTCGCACAGTGTCGGTTGAAATGAGCGAAAGCTCGACCAAATCTGTGTATACGCTGCTCTCCGCAGGTATCCACACATTTTGGAGACGAAGGACCCGAATTGGGCTCATAAATGCATCGATTTGATGAGAGGAGGGTAGTCTAATCGGCCCATGGAAGTGCGTCCAGCGTAGGAGCGCGGTGGATGGTTGACCCTTGGATACGGAGTGAATATCAAGCGTATCAACTGTGCCGTTGGCGCATAGCTTAGGCACACAAGCAAGGAAGGGTTGAAGTTCGGCAGCAGCGTAAGTATCAGAGGCAATGTGTAGTCGGCGAATTCGTGACGCAAGCGGAGTCAGTACAACCTCAAGTGGCGCCAGGACTTCTTGGGTAATCGGCAGATAAATCCGTCTCTGGGGGCTAAGGTCCAGATGGGAAACGGTTCGGGCTTGTATACAAAGATCAAGACTTGCACCAGCCGAGCGTTCGTTCATCAGTCGGATGAGATTACACTGCGCATCAGCCACCCTCGCCCACTCCGTCACAAGATCAATGTGCGACCACAACTGGGGCAGAGTAAGCGAGATATGGTGCCAAGTCCTGCACACGCTTAAAATTGTCGTTGGATGGACATAGTCGTGGCGGGCAAAGTTGCACCGGCACACAGAGGTGTCGTTCACGGTTGCCAGAAAAATGTGAGCCAGGAGTTCGGGCGGGAGGTCGGATATGTATATAGTTCGGTTCGATGGTCTAATCGATAACTTTTGGGATAAAGCCAATCCTAAATGGTCTCCTGTGAAGCGCAGATCCGTCATTTTTGCCTAGGTATGAGGAACGGAGACAGGAAATATCTCGTGTGCTGTGTCTCTGTATGCTGCAAAATAAAGATATCCCTGGTTGAGCGTCGAGATGAATTTATTCAGAGAGCGACTCACAGAATCCGGGGGGATTGCAATAATGAGTCGCTATACCCGATGCTCGGCGTCGTGTCAACCGTCTGCGCAGAGCGTTCAAGCCACATGTAATTTTCGGAGCATCGGCTTGAAACCATTGACTTACTCTGCAGAATTGGTGATTACAAAGTATTCCTAGTCACTATGTGGTAGCAATTTGAAGGTAGATCCACCCTATTCTCGAGGCCGATGGTGGGTGGTGGAAGTCATCCGACCTCGGCAAGCGCCCGGACCCTATCGGGCGCTTCCCGACTTTTCCAAGCCGCAATTTCAAACCTCAACCTCTCATTCTAGAGAGTCGCCTGCGGCAATAGCAACCTTGCTCGAGTTTCATAGGGCTGGTTTATCAAGGTTGAGTGAGAGCATAAGTCCCGCATATAATCGAATCCGTAAGCCGTCGGGGGATCTCTAGTCTATTTAGTGTTCCGGAACCTAGCTTTGGCGCTTGTCGATTGTTCTAGCTATAGCACTGTACGACTGATGATAGTTCCGTGCGCCCGGGGAATCTTGGTAGGTGAACACCATTAGGTCGGAAGCGTCGGGCCAAATAAAATTATGTAGTTACATGGGTCCACTGCACAAGGGTAATCGATGAGTGTGAATACAGGATAAGAAATGATACGTAATAGAGATGACACTGATCAAGCAAATAGGAGTAACTCAAGTCCAATGGAGATAGGAGACAAAATGGTGAACTGTATATGCCCTTACACTGGCAAGACTCGGCGCATAAATGCAGCCAGTTCGGGGTCCCTGTTGTTGCCAACAGAAGGTTCAACCCAAATAGATCTCTCAGACCCAGCGATAGAAATCGCATCGTCTTGCTCAGGCAATTCCTCGCGGACAGGTCCCGTACTCATTGTGCTTGTGCCCAGGATCTCCGCCTCTGGTGGGTTGTACTCCTCGGTCATGATCCTGTCGAGTGTCTCCATGTTCTGGATAAACTCATCAAGTTCCGATAATATGGGCAGGATCTTCTGGCGGAGCGGTTTATAACAAGGATACTGAAGTATACGAGTTATCTCGGTTCGTGCGGTTCGGCATTCTTCAAGATTTGGCGAGCTTAGCACGGTAGCTAGATAGGTTGATATCATTTTACCAACGTCGTCGTTTGAAGGAACCTGTAGAAATAAGTTAGAAATTTGCTTTAAAATCTGGTGGCCAAGTCGATGCGCGCCTTTTGAGAAGCAAAGAGGTTATGGATGAAAAAGCCGACAGATGAACGAGTTTTGCTCCAGGATGGACTCGAAGGCACCGGGGTAATAACCAGGGAAGTCATAGCGATGATACGATATGTGAGTTTGGGAGCTGTAGACTGGATTTGTGATTGAGACACGAGAGTTAGGGAGTTGGCACAATGAACAACCCAGTACGGACACGATGGTTTTATACTGTAGGAAACAACGACCCCTCAGGAGTCCACTACCATAACGACTATGTTCGAACTGTCAAAATACACATCCTATGTATATTGTCGCCAACGTCTACACGTGTGTGATGTAAAACTAGACATCAAAGGTATATCAAAACAAAGGTGTATCACGGGACACATTGTCACGTGATCCACGGAGGGCGATTGTCCGAGAATAGAATATGAGTGCCCGAATAGGTAATTTTTTACGCTTTCGGGTGGTTATGGCCTGATTTGATCAACCCCGCGCCTTGCGTGCCACTTTGTTCTTTCGTGACGATGACTCGTCTCCGGGTCGACACAATCTCCGTACGCTCCTGGCGGGTGCCATCAATGAATCACTCCCTGATCCGCAATTTCAAACCTGAACCTATTGTTGTTTTCCAAGTAAATTCAGAGTGGTCTGATTTCTGGTTCATTCGACTGGAGAAAAGGTTGCACAACATCTTACAGCGCGTCTATGTTACTACACACTAGCCTCCTAAAACAAATAATCTAAGCAAAGTCCTCACACTCGAGCAATCGCAACATTCAACCGTACGTCCCTGCCAACCCCGCATACCCCCTCATCAAAAGTCACCCCCGCCTCCTTCCTAAACAACAAACAATGCGTCGACCCTCCAAAATGGAACATCCCCAACTGGTCTCCCTTTTCCAATACGTCTCCCACTCGCACGCTCGGCGGACACGTCGACACTTCTGTCATCCCGACCGCCATGAAACACATCAGTCTGATACGGGGGTTCCGAGCTCGGATGAATACGAGGGCGCGTGCGGCGGTGGCGGTGAGGTATGCTTGGGAATCGGTTGGAGCGGACGGGTCGGGTCAGTTTGGTGTTCCGAAACCCATCTCGGGTGATTGGGCATAGTATGTTCTCGGGACGCATACGACTTTTTCGACCGTCCCGGCGACAGGGGTGTGCCATCGATGGTAGTTTCGTGCGCTTAGGAAGCCCTGGTAGATTGACCCTCCTACAAATTCGGATGCCAGTGGGTCACCGGCGAGCATGTGATAAAGCGAGTAAGGTTGTCCTTTAAGCCAGAAGGATTGTTGGTAAGCAATGTCGTGTGCGATACGGTAAGTCGTATGTTCGCACGCGCTGGTGATAATATTGTCGTCCTCGGGACATCCAACCGGCCGGACGCCCTCCCGCATCAGCAACAAGCGCATAGCTATGCAGAGCTATGGGCGCTATATAATGGCTATATAGCGCCCATAGCGCTCCATAGTCATGCACTTGTTGCTGATGCGGAACAGGCGCGTGAAGTAGTCGTCCCAGCTACGAAAGCCGTAATACTCCTCGTCGGGGTTGCATACGAATGTCACGGTAAAATTTGGCATATCCTCGCTCGCAGAACGCCCGAACCATCCATCGTCGGCCGTCGTGAGCACATAGCGTGATTTGTCCGAGGCTAGAAATGCAGACCATACGTCGAACATGGCCCGAATCCGGTCGTTGATGCGTGGGTCGAGGAAGACGGCGAGTCCGGCGGGGGTGGCCATGGGCCAGTTGAGAATGGTGTTGATAGGAAAGGCAACAAAGTCTGTTCTGTCGTATGGAGGAGCGTGTCGGATGATATAGTCGAAGCATCTAAGCATTGTGTGATAGTCGCGGACCTAAGTGGAAAAACTTCGTCAGCTCAATGAGTCTAAAGTCAGTGCTCGCCGAACGTACCTGTGGTTTGCCGCTAGGATCTATATCATACGGTGGTTCGAGAGGTACTTGAGCAAATATTCGTTGAAAGCCAGTCAACAGTTCCGCATCGCTCTCAATAAGCCGCTGCAAGTCCTGGATGACTGGGTGCAGCTCCCTCGAACCATCTGCGCTGTCGATACTCGCAAGTATTTTCTCTAAAATTGCGGGATCGGCTCGGCATGCTACAAGGGCAGACATGGTAGTGGTCGGGTGTGCTGGGCCAGTCAGAAGAGGGGAGCGGGGACGAGGTGGCCATGTTAAAAATGGTGACGAGATCGCAAGCGAACAAGGAGGGAAAGAAGGTTAGAGTTAAATTTATTTCAGGTGACCGACAAAGGCAATCAAACACAGCCTCGGGGTGGATATATGCAGTACCACGAGGTTCAGTACTAGTTGTGCAAACAACGAAAATTCGGCCAAGAGTACATTTTCTTCAGATCCCAACTCGGCGATATGCAGATTCATAGCGACTGACACAAATGTAACAAGTTACGAGTAGGGAAGGATCCTTAACATATGTACCCGATACGCACTCAGGCACCCCCGCAATTATCGATGCTAACAGCGACATGTTGAACAAACTCTGGGGAAAACGTAGACAATACGGACAAAACGCAGTTCCCCGAACTAGGATCTCGTCCTTGAAAGTCCGTAAGTTTGACAGAGTCCATCAGTTTGCCTACGCATAGGCACTCCAACGAGGTGATGCCCACAACACATTTTATTAACCCGAGTTTCTCCAGGTGTGGTCATAACGCGAGGGAGTTGGGTTTCAACCCGACGCGGACAAAGTGCGTCAGGTTCCAGTCGACAAAGTGTAGCCCTGGAGCGTGAGCTGCTCCATACTGCCGTTCAAATCCTCACGGATTGAGGCGAACAAACCAGTCTTGTTTGTCGTGGCATCACCCAGTGCGTGTATCTTGGGGCTCTCCTTGGGAGCGGACAGTTTTAGGCTCAGTGTCAGGGTTGTCCCAACGACTGGCGTACAGTCCTCTTAGGAAGAATTCTCGCAGCTCTGGGCACGAAGTCAAGATTCGTACCATCTAACCGTAGCTCATACGAGGTAGTGGACCGAGGAAAACAACGTTAATTTTGGTCAAACCGCGATACAAATCGTTGGACCAATTGATAGATACATTGACTATATGGACGAATTTGACCGTTTTGTGAGCTCGTTCATTAGAGCGTAGGTAGGGGGATTAACCCCACGAGAGGGGAAGGCAGTAATCGAATGGACGTGTCTGGACTGTTTTTGGGGTGGACAATGAAGACATCTAGCGTCCCCCTGATACAATTTTTGACCATACAGGCAAAGATAGTATGGAGTTCTGGCCCAGCGTACACGTCGGAATATATATCGAGTGTGTGAGTACGTGGCGCAAACAGAGAAACCAGATCGCTTAGCTCGACCACATCCCAGACAAGCCAAAACCGGTGAGGGTTGTCCCAACACTACCCGATATAGTGAGCTCGCGCCTAGTCGCTCCGGCTCCCCGTTCGATCTATAAGCTAGCGTAAAATGGCGCACGCACCACTACATAGCTAGTATGAATTACAAGAGGCAAATGAAATAAAAGAGCTCGGCTAGCTGACTTTCGGGGTCCTAGTTTGTCGAGAACAATGCTAATCCTCGGCATAAACATCAATAAAACTTCAAATAATCCGCTGATTGACAGGCGTTCAAATGCCCATGGCAAGAAAGAAACCACCGGATTCATGCTAGTTTCACATGAGTGTAATGCGCCGGATTCGATTGTCTAGGAACATGTCGTTATGGCGGTGCATATACCGGTTGTTTCCGCACGGCCATGCCTTCCTTAGCAATGCGCGCGGTTAGGCGGGGTCAGAATGTCAAGACGCTTATCATTAGCTGTGCCGGGCAAAAAGATGGAATCGTGGAGAGGGTATTTCTTTCTATTGGCGGATCGACTGGCGGACAGGGCGCCTCCCACTGCATCATACTCTGTACAAAATCAAGGACCATGGAATCCGAACACCACATAAACGATTGAGGTTGACGCTATTGGGTGCAAAGCTGTCAGCCGGGGGTATCAATTACCGTGTGCCGCAGCCGGCGTCTTTTGACTGGGGTTTCATGCAACACCGCCTCGCTCCCGATGCGCGTGCTGCACAGCATTGATACACCCGCACTAGAGAATATATAACCACAATGTACCCGAGCTCTATACGCCCATACGAACAACCTGTAGCACTACCCGAATATTCGCCTAAATGCCAACTCTTGATGACCAAACTGCATTCCAAACTACCAATGGGGCAAATCAAGAAACCGAAGCACCTCGATACCTGGATGACGCGGAACTGTTAGCTCGCCCCACATGTCAGCATCTACAGCAAGGAGACACGCAACTTAGGTCCCCACCTAGTCGAGATGGCGACGATCCTTTACCTAGCCTGCTATTTGCGATGTCGTACGACTCCTGGCAGAGATTCCAGCAGTCATACAGGCTGGAAGACCTCGAAGAATCAATTCACTACGAAAATAGATTCGAAATGCGGGTCAAAGAGGATTCAAGGAAGTCAAGCTCACTTACCAGGCTTGGCCATGCATACTGTCGTCGATTTGAACTGTTGCGAGTCTGGAGTGATCTTGAGCGGTCGGTGCACTGCCTTGAACAAGCAGTAGCACTTGTCTCTGACAGCAATCCATGCAAGCCACAACGCTTGACTAGTCTTGGGAAGTATTGTATAATGCTACTTGAGCACCACGGTGGGCAAGCCGGAATCGACAAGGCAGTTGCTTATCTCGAAAGTGCCCTCGAATTGACTCCCGACGGCCACTCAGATAAGCCAGGCGTGCTCTGCACCCTTGGAAACGCACATGCAGTTGCGTTTGACCATCTTGGCAGACTTGATGACATTAATAAGGCAATCCATCATCTTGGTCAAGGCCTCGCACTCACTCCAGTTGACCACAAATACAGACTTGGACGACTAGATCGCCTCGGGAGCGCACACCACATGCGTTTTGAACGCCTTAATGCGCTAGATGACATCAACAAAGCCATAGGCTACCTGGATGAGGCTGTTATCCTCACCCCGGATGACGATCCAGACAGGATTCCCTCCTTAAACAACCTTGGGAACGCGTATCATTCACGATTTGAGCGACTTGGCGTACAAGTTGACATTCAAAAAGCCACTGAATGCAAGAAGGATGCTGTCGCACTCACCCCCGATAGTGATCCAGGCAAGCCTGAGCGTCTGCAAAATCTTGGGAACGCATATTATTCTCTGTTTGATCGCTTTGGAAGGCCAGAAGACATTTACAAGGCGGCGGACTTCCTCAAACAGGCTGTCGCACTTACTCCAGACAAACTGGGAGGAGTTTCATCAAATTTACTAAGCAACCTTGGGATCGCTTGCCTTTCGCTTTTTCGTTGCTTCAATAGACTGGAAGATATGGACGATGCCGTCAGCTATCTTGATAAATCGGTCAAACTCACTCCGGACGACCATCCGAGTAAGCCCGAACGCTTGTGTCAGCTCGGGGGTGCATACAGTGTTCTTTTTGAGCGCCTCAACGAGCTAGATCATATTGACAAAGCTGTCAGTTGCCTTGATCAGGCTGCCACACTTGCTTCAGATGATCATCCGCACAAACCTGGATTCCTAGGTCACCTCGGGAACGCATGTAATTTGCGATTTAAACGTCTTGGCACACTGGACGATATTGAAAAGGCGGTCAAATGCAGAGAACAGGCTGTTGCCCTTACTCCGGATGGCCACCCAGACAAGCCTGGACAGCTGAGCGGTCTTGGGATAGTTTATATCTCGCGGTTTCATACACTTGCCAGAAAAGCAGACCTCGATGAAGCAATTACCTGCTTTTATCAAGCCACCGTACAAACCCCAGATGATCATCCAGGAAACTCTGAATACCTGTATAACCTTGGTAACGCATACCATGTGTTATATGAGAGCTCTCACAGGTTAGATGACCTCAGCATGGCAGCCAGCTTTCACAATCAAGCTGTCGTGATCACCCCTGATGACCACCCGACTAAGGCTACACTGCTACGCCAACTTGGAGCCATTTATTTCTGGCTATCTCAAAAATCAAAATCCCACAAAGACTCTACAAGAGCGCTGGAACTGTTCAAGCAAGCGGCTCTCATGAAGTCTGGCCCTTCGGCTGTTCGATTTCGCGCGTCGAATACTTGGGCCCGGGTTGCTTCACTCCTGAAACACTCTCCTCTCGAGGGGTACATGTGCGCTATAGAGCTCCTACCTCAAATAGTATGGCTTGGGAAGTCTATGCAATCTCGATACAAGTCTCTCATAACAGAAGTGCGAAGCACTATCATAGATGCAACAACCGCAGCTATCGTAAGGCAAAAGTATGGTCTTGCTATTGAGTGGCTGGAGCAGGGACGCTGCGTGGTTTGGAGTCAGCTGCTGGAGCTGCGGACCCCTTTTGATGAACTTCACAAAGCCCACCCGGAGATAGCTAGGGAACTACACCACATATCTCACCTCCTGGAGTCGACATCTATGTCCCAACCTGATCTGCAAGCTGCTAACCTTGGTGGAACGTCATTATTTAAGGTTGCTCACAAGCATCGCCGACTAGCCGAGCAAAGGGAACAGCTCATAGACTCTATTCGGCGACTAGACGGATTTGAAAATTTCCTTCGTCCGCTGCAATGGTCCACACTTGCGGGTCACGTACGGGATGGGTTTGTGGTGATCGTGAATGTGAACGAAGTCCGCTGCAATGCTTTGGTTATTCAATCAAACACCCAGCGCATCACTCCCATTCCCCTTACCGCTTTCACTTACCAAAAAGCAGTGGACGCCCGCGACGGGTTGGAAAAATGGCTTCGACCCCAGGCTAGCCGTTCGATTGTCTGGATGGTCGAGGATCAGTCTCAGACCTCGATTCAAGACATTTTGGGGATACTTTGGTACGACATCGTAAAGCATGTGGTTGAGCATCTCGATATCACTGTTAGTGTTGCTACTGTCGTGATGTGATCACATTTGCTGATCCGGCACATGTCATAGCACGCTCAACCCCACACCAGCGACCTTCCACACATCACGTGGTACCTCACGGGCCCACTTTCATTTCTACCCCTTCACGCTGCTGGAGACTATAGTAGCCCTGACACCATATTGTCAAGTCTAGCAATCTCTTCGTATACGCCCAATCTTACCTCCCTCGGTCGGCCTGTCCCCACCTCCAATTTCTTCTCGGGTATTCTCGCGGTCGGTTGCGGCTCGTCAACCCGAGGACTTGGTACACTGCCTGGTACTACCACTGAGCTCGATCAGTTGGAGAAGCAATTTACGGGCCTGAAGTGTACTCGATTGTCTGAGAAGGACGCATGTAGTGATACCGTCCTGCAGGCGATGGTAGATCACAGCTGGGTACACTTTGCTTGCCATGCATCACAGAATCCTCTCGACCCTTTGAGGAGCGCATTGCATCTTTATGATAGTGACTTAGACCTGGCTTCGATATCACGGAACCCGATGAAGCACGCCCAGCTTGCATTTCTTTCTGCCTGCCAAACCGCAGCCGGAGACTCAACATTGCCAGACGAAGCCGTGCATCTAGCAGCAGGACTACTTATGGCGGGCTACCCAACGGTGATTGCGACGATGTGGTCTATTCATGACACGGACGCCCCTCTCGTTTCTGGGAAGTTTTATGAGTGCCTCCTCGAAGGGGGCATGCCGAATAGTCGGAAAGCAGCAATGGCGCTGCACAAGGCAACCGCACACCTACGCGCTACAATCGGGGTAGAGCAATTTGCGCGGTGGGTGCCGTATATACATGTTGGGTGCTAATATGAAGGAGTTTGGTCTGTTGATTAGTCTCTAGCAGCGATAGCACAGTATATATTTTGAACTGCTATTTACAAGCTTGTTTTGCACCAGGCAGTTCTGGCATTCTACCAAGGTCTTAGGCCGAGTTGTAAGATCAATTGTTTATTTACGACAAATTATATGCTTCAGTGGCTGGTCTTGGCAAGAAAGTAAATTGACAGGGTAGATAAGCGCATCGCAGGTAAGAAGGGGTGTCAAAGTCCCTGCACTTCAGACTACGGATTTCAGATACAAGTGAGGACGGGGAAAGTGGGGTTAGGCTGCGCATCCGGAGAGGTGAGAACTTGGCGAGGCGGAGAGATAGGGGAAAGAGAGTGGATAGGTCAGCGGGCCTGTTCAGTAGTCTGGGGTTGGCTATATGAACGTTATACCCTCGACGTTTGTTCAAAGATACAGCAGCTGATTGCTCAATGTATGCGCTATGATACTCCCTTGAAGTGTAGTAGAGTAGCCATACAACAAAACACATTGACAGTTGGGAGTAGCGTCATGCATATAGTGAAATTTCATCCCCTCAAGCGCCGAAAGTTTGGCACCAAGGGCCAACTTTTTGTCTAGCAAGCCGAGAACTTAGAATCTTAATTTAAAAATCGAAATGCGTAATATAAATGCTCATAGATTCTATTGTTCCAAGAATCAGATTGTTTGAGTAGTTTTGGGCCTGTAGATACCTAAACTTGACTCGGCGCTCGGGGCCAAAAAACCGTGCTCGCTCTGCTGTCTTCATCCAACGACAAAATCCCAACCACGTTGCGTGGAAATTATTTGCAATGTCTCAGTTAGCCTCGATGTATTTGGGACGACTGCGGGCATTGCATGACAAGTTATTACTCGAGCATACAAGCGGCGAGTTTGGGGGCGGGGTAGGGTTATCATCAGGTTCTAAGAAGTCCGAATGGCTATATGGGGGCGGAGAGGGCTCTTTGTACTTAGATCTGTTATTATTATGTCTCATTACACAACAAGAAACACAATCTCGAAGGAGGAAAAGCGTTTGAGGTTCGCGGTCCGAAAATTAGGCGCCCGGCGGCCGGAAATTGGCGGCCAAATGTTCGCCCACCCCAAGGTCAGATAGCCAAGCAAGGTATAGAGTAGGCTACTAGCAGGCCGGGGCAGGCTGCTATCGTAGCTGCCTTCCTTGCTTCATCCCAAAGCAAATGAATATACACTCAAGCTCTGAGCTCCACAAGATATACGTTATTTATACTCCATTCATTCGACCTGTGCACAAAAATTCACCTACATATACTACAGAACACGTGTGGCTACACCAGGGGCAAGCCACAAAACCTTACCCTTCAACCCTTCCTCCTCGAACACTTTGGCAGCCTGCGTACTCGGCCCGGCAAAATGCGCCCACGAGTCGAAATGCATCGGCACAACTACATCAGGCTCGATCTCACGAATGAGCTTAGCCGCACTGTTACTCCCGAGTGTAATCTGCACAGGCTCCGGTTTGCCGGGTAGCAGGATCAAAACATCACCAAGGTTGAGAACCGCAAGGACGATATGGAACTTCTTGCGCATTTCGGCGAGCTCCTCGAGATAAACGGTGTCCCCAGAGATGTAGATGGCGTTGGGTAGGCCTTCAGGGCTGATACCGAATGAGGCGGTCTCGAGGATAAAACCGGTCGTCTCGCCATCGGGTGTATGCACGCAGGGAGTACTGGTAAGACGGCGTCGATTGCGGGGAGATCGTGGGGCTGCAAGGCAGGGCCTGTGAGAACCTTGAATGTGATCGTCGGTTCCTCGTATTCCGTGCCTGCTGCGTTAAAAACTGGGTCTGTGATGAAACGGACGCCATTGATGTTGAGGATCGCGGTTGCCGTGCCGATAAATGTCATCTCGACTTGATTCTGGAAGCTTGGAGGTATCATGATAGAGAGGTTGACGTTTCGGTTCTATGCCACTGTTATTTATGCAGTATTTTACGGAAAGGTTTGGATACGTACAACGTTTCAAGAATGGGTCGGGAGGAATAGGTTGTGTTTTCGTCTTGTCGAATGTGCAGCTTCTATGACCTATAAGTCGTGGCAAGTTGGATCAGGCATGCGGGCCAATTATTAATCGACGCATCAAAAACTAGCGCTTCTTGAATCGGCCGGGCATAGGATTAGGACGAACCGTAAGCCATTGTGGGTAATTGACCGCCACTCCCTTGTTGGGCGAAGGACCTCTAGCCGAGAGGGCCTAGCCTTGGTTCTTGGCCGAGATTTCAACGGTGTTCAGCCTCGGGCACTTCCATCGCCGAGAGCATAGTAATGGTGCGTGCACAAGTGTTCCTGCTGACTGGTCAACGGCTGATCGAGTCCGGTGCGGCGAGGAAAGGGGTTGTTAAATAATTCGAAACAATGGGTTCTCGAGTACTGATCTAGTCGGAGAGTATCCGTAGTCCCACCAACGCGACCGAAGAAACGAGAATGCCACAATCCCCTCGAGAAATGTAGTTTAGGTTTGCCCCCGATATAGCATTTTCATTTACCAGTCGGCACGCCGAGATCAACGGACCAGTAGTACAGACCACAGCCTAAGCGGGTCGGGGAACAGCAAAGCCGATTCTCCAAAGTGGAAGAACGTATCCCAGCTGTGATGTCACCATGGATATATATTTCGTCGGGTGAAGCTAAGATAATATCGTTGAGTAGCGTGTGCGGGATAAGATCCAGTCGAAAGACAAGTCGAGTAGCCCCAGATAGTTTCTAGTTGATGTAATCCGAGGATTTGAACTGTAGCCCTGCGGGATGGAGATTCATAGCGTGGTTGTGGTAGCGGCGAGATCGCGATTGGTCAGGTGATGTCATCACACAACGCTTTGTCAGCCCGGCGCTCTCGGGCCGCCGAGAAAACGAACCCACTTCGAACCATTTCGGCTATCACTTGTGAAAGGAATTTCTTGATGTGATGTGGACTTAATTCTCCTTCCGGCACCCCACCTATGCTCTCCGTGCTTCCGTTGCCGAGATACATGAAATGTCTATGATCCGAAAACTCACGGGCTGGAGTGCTAACCATACATGACGACCTTTCCAACGCTTGGCAGAACGTCTATTGAGCCTTCCACGATTTCTCCATAGTTCTTTACGTATGCTTCATCGCCTTCGGGCATTTTGGGCGTCATTTGGGTCATAACGCAGGAGGTATTGTGTCCCTATCCTTCTTGAGGCGTGGCAATCTTATCAGATTTCCACGCCCAGCAAATCACCGGCAGCGACAATATATAAGACAACCCCCATCTCTGTCCTTTTTGTTGTGAAGTGGCTCGGTCACTAGTTTGTCTAACTTTGTGTCCGACCCCTTATTCGAACTGTTCCGTGCCGATCCGCGCCCCTATCCGCTCAAGTTTATATTGGCCGCGCCCCGTGTTCGTTCCCGCTCAGCTCTTCGTTTACCACATTCGCTGAGCCGGTACGTCCTGTCTCGCTTCTGCCCTCGTATACAATGTATCTAACCTTCACTGTAGCTCGCGCCTCGACTTTCTTTGGTTTAGTGTTGTCCTGCGCGCGCTATAATCTTCACAGAGCGCACCATGCCTCCCGCCCTTTTCCAAAGCATCTTGACCTTTGGCCTTTTGACTCTGGTCGCCGCTCAGGCTCCCAATCCCGTAGTCAAGGGCAAAAATGTTTCGTGGGTGGGGCTCAGTAACTCGGCCCTGAAGCTCGACTACTTCTTGGGAGTTCCATTCGCACAACCACCTATAGGTCCACTGCGCTTCAAGCCCCCGCTGCCCTGGTCTCCGTCAAACGGAACGCGAGTCGTGAACGCAACGGCGTACGGAGCGAGTTGTGAACAGGGAATCAAAAACGACCCCCCGGTAGAGGAGTCGGAGGATTGCTTGACGTTGAATATCTGTATGTTCTCCACCTGTGTCGGGGGTATCTTGCTGACCACATACCTACTATAGGGAAGCCGAGCAATGTTACGGGAAAGATTCCAGTCATGGTTTGGTTATGTAAGCATCTTCATACGCACCATCGAACCACGGTTACATACTAAATTACGCTAATAGATGGTGGAGGGTTCTATTTTGGAACAGCGCAAGGATACCCCGGTGACGGTCCCGTCAACGCGTCAATTGTAACGGTATGATGATACATTCCGTAGAAGCATACCATTCCAACGTTGACAATCATCCAGGGGAAACCGGTAATATATGTCGCCCCAAACTACAGAACGGGGATTTTTGGATGTAGGTAGCATCCTCGTTATCATTTTTTTTTAATTCGCTAACTATTTTGATTGCTGCTAGTTCCCCCCGGTCAGGCGGCGGCCAAAGCGGGTGCGCTCAACTTGGGCTTGAAAGACCAACGACTAGCTCTCGAGTGGGTCCAAAGGAATATTGGATACTTTGGCGGTGACCCCAACAAGGTGAAGATTACAACACCGCTCTCAACCTCAATCTTGACAATAATGTTGTAGGTTACTCTGTTCGGCCAGTCAGCTGGAGCAATCAGTACGAGTTATCAGGCGCTGTACAACGGTGGAAATATCGGAAACGTCTTCCGGGGCATGATACTCGAGTCTGGCTCTCCATCTTCGTTTGTGCTCCACCTCCGAACTTCCACGGGAGTTGCTCAATACGTCTTACAGGGTCAACGTACCACCTGCCAACGACAAAGTCCTGGAAGCTGCGTATTCGTTTGTCGTCAACGCCACTGGATGCACAGGCTCTTCGAATACGTTCGAATGCGTGCGTTCTGCTCCGATTGAGGTGCTTCGTCAGGCGAACCAGGATGTTATCAAAGTAAGCACTCATTGATGTATAGCTACTGCATCATACTCACACTTCCACCGATAGGCCCCAGCAAACCTCACGGGCGTAGATCAAGGTCCTGTCGTTCTCGGCCCCACACTTGCTCCAGGAGACGTGTTCTTGCCTGAACTACCTTCCAAGAGTCTTCACGCCGGTCGATTCGCAAAGGTTCCCTTTATCTCCACAGGTACTATATTCCAATATACACCTGAAACAAACCTAAATAACTACCCTCCAGCCCAACTCGATGAGGGAACAGTCTTTCTCAACCCCCAGCAGCCGGAAACAGAGCAAGACCTGATCGACTGGCTCACCGCCAAGATACCGGGACTTTATTTCGGTTATAACAATCTTACCGCGGTTCAAGAGCTCCTCAAGTTCTATCCCGCTGACCCTGCCGCTGGTTCTCCTTATGGAACTGGGAACGAGACCTTTGGTTTGGCGGCTCAATACAAGCGCCTTGCGAGTGCGGTTGGGGACCTCATCTTCCAGGTTTGTCATACCAAGAGCTACTCTTTGATCAGAGCTGACTATATGCGTTCGTCCAGGCCAGCCGAAGGGATTTCCTACAAACAGCAACCAAGTTTGGCGTCAAAGCCTGGTGAGTGTGCCTCAAACCTCGTCTTGGTTGTATTCAAACATTTCATCTATTCAGGTCAGGATTGTTTACAGAAGTTATCAACCCCGTCGGAAACGAGCAATACGGGGTGTACCATAGTGGCGAACTAGTCTATGTATATCAAGTGGTACACACCATTCCGAACATTCCGCAACCCCTCATTACGTTGGAACAAACCGTTATCGATTACTGGTATTTATATTTGCCCTGGTTGAATTTTATCCAATAGCTAACTTACCTATCTGTAGGCTCGATTTTGCGTACAACCTCGACCCAAATCGTGGTTCGTATGCGCCGCGTAAGTATCCGTGCAAACCGTTCTAACCCCTCGAGATTAACGTTATGGTAACAGGTCCCTACTGGCCACAGTATGGTAAAAACGCTACAATGCTCCAGTTGGCCTCGAATATTACGGTTATCAGCGATATCTTTAGGCGGGACGCGCTGAACTTTATCATCAACAGCCCGAGTTTGTACAACTAGCTCGGCGGCTTCAAACCCCCAGCTACCTTGAATTTTTGTACAAAACAGCATTGTAAATGTTATGTCATTGAATGGTACAACACAGATCGTATAACAATATTATTCGAGAGGAGTAAATAAGTCAGTCGGGAGGAAGAAAGAGTTCAAAAGTGTCTCGAAGAATTATGAATTTGCAGACCGTCCAGATCGAACTGCGTTATTCCCCCTTCGCGATCCAATCGTCGCTCGTTGAGAGTCCTACATAGCCATTAGCATAAACTAGGCTAGCTATTCTCACATGTGCTTACCACATCATCAGGTTCTGTTGGAGATTCTTGGGAGGGACGAGGAGCGGGACGGGGAACGGGCCGAGGGGCGTGACGAGCGGGATGAGGAGCGGGGCGAAGCTCGTGTTCCTCGGCAGGTGCAACTTCTTGCATCGGTGGGTCTATCATTATGTGGTACCCGGGCTCTGGATCACGCTCTACATAGTCGTAGGCGTGTTCACCCATGCCGGCGCGATCCATACCCAGGAGTTCGGCACTTGGGGTCGTGCGCAGGCGCAAACCGGGGATTATGTGGAATATCCAAAGGATGAGAGTCTGAAAGAGTGTGAGAACGTGGAGCTATAGAAAGTATTACTTTGACTCACGGTCATAGCGAAAGAGTAGGCCAAGCTGGCTGTCGAACTCGCCAACTGATACGCTAGCTGAGCTTTGGAGGCAGGGTGCATATTAGCCAAAGCGGCGATACGATAGCCTAATCGAACATACTGTAGTTGCCGTCTAACCAGCCTCCCAGAATCCTAGGAGAGCCATCAGACGCCGCAGCCGATGCTTGAGCGAATATCCCTGTGAGCAGGTTGCCAACAATTCCGCCGATACCATGCGACGCAAACACCTGGGTAAAAGGTTAATTGGCTCCTTACCACCCGCGCCCAACTTCGCACTCACATCCAGACAATCGTCATAGTGAACCAAGAACTTCAAATGCGTAGAAAAATTGCAAATTGAACCGCCGACGACCCCAAAAGCTACGGCCGCGGGAGCGCCAACATACCCAGCAGCTGGAGTGATAGTCACAAGTCCTGACAACGCGCCAGAGCAGAAGCCGACCACAGACCACCTTTTCTCCAAGCGGTAGTCCCACAACATCCAAGTAATCCCGCCTGCGCACGCGGCTAGGTGGGTGATCATGCATGCCTGTGCAGCTCGGAGGTTGGCAGACAGCGCCGAGCCGCCATTGAAACCGAACCAACCAAACCAGAGGAGTACGGTACCGATTACGACGTACGTCGAGTTGTGAGGCTTGTATGCGAGGCGGGCCGTGCCATATCCGTATCGCGGGCGAAGGTAGAATGAGATTGCGAGGGCCGCGGTTCCGGAGGATATATGCACGGGTGTCCCACCAGCCCAATCTAGATCCTTCATGTGTTTGATCCAACCGCGCTCGTTCCATGTCCAACAAGCAATTGGATCGTAGACGAGCGTGCTCCAGACGAAAACGAAAACAGCGACGGGTCCAAGTCGGCAATGTTCGGCAAAGCCGCCGAGCGCGAGTGTCGGCGTGAACGCGGCGAACATGAGCTGGTATAGGCAGAA
>WSLM01000338.1:0-14970 GCA_019677335.1 Ceratobasidium sp. UAMH 11750 | reverse complement strand
TGTATTCTGCAGCGCCCACATTGGCTGAAATACCCAGTTTCCGGGCCTCCCTTCCCCACTCGTCATCGCGTCCAAAGGTGCGCTACCCAACACCCGCCAACCGGCAAACATTTTAGAATACCGTACGGGCCCATACACCCGATGCGCATTCCAATAAAGCGCATCTTCACAGCAAGGTGTCCCCAGGAAGAAGAATCCACCAGGGCGCACGGCGCTCAGCATCTTTGCCATCGTCTGCAAGTCCCCGATAGGATTCAGCGTGTCGCCATATCGACCTAGCCCATCGTGTTCCAGCGACGAGTACGAAACTGCAAAATCAAATGGCTCGATTTTGCCTTGTAAAAATGCCAGAGTAAATTGTTGCGGCGTAAAAGTCGACAGTTGCGGATGAGTCGTAGTAATCGAGCCAAACTCGAGCGTGCTGACATGGGATGCCCCGTACTCGAGGAGCATCGCCTCGAGCCAGGGGGTTTCAGAGCCAATAACGAGACCACGTTGGCCACGGATAGCGAGCGAGCCCCAGCGGTCAAATGCCTCGTAGAGAGGTGCGTTTTTATAGGTTAGGTGGGGATTTCGGTTTCGTGCGTGTTGGCGGTAATTGTTAACCTCCTCGATCGACCAGGTGGATTCCATGGCTTTCCCACCGAGATAAGCCTGTATGGATACTTAAGCGCGCATAAAATTGTCAAAAATTCTGATACACACCTGGTCATAAAATTCTTCATACATCCTAACACTTCCTCCCAGGGTAAACTGCTCCCGCAATGTTTCGGGGATAGTCTTCAACGCCGGCCCATACCTCGCTGGAATTGGGTTAGCGCCACTTGGCAATATCTGAATTGACTCACCAGCCTCGGGTTTTAGCCATGCACTCAAAAGAGGAAACTCCGGTACACGGGGAACGTGCGCTATCTTTTTTACGCTCTCCTCGATAACATCGGCCCAGTGACATTCTACACCCCGGGAGCTCATATTTGCGATCCTGAGAGGTTCTGGGCCATATGCCCTGTATTCGTCTTGGAGGTAGCTCGGGAGGTAGGAATTTGGTGCGCGGGACCAGTAGGCGGCTGTCTCGGATTGTGAGAAGTAAACCAGCGAGAGCAAGAGGGTCAGCGCTCCGCCAGTATTCACCAAGATTCGGACTCGTCGGGGCAATCCATTGTAGAAGGAAACGGGGGACATGGTTAAGGGGGAGGGGGAGGGTATAAGATGCTAGCGCAGTGAAGTGCCTCTGGACTATATATCGCTAGCCGCGGTACAGCACAGGTTTTTCGTAAACCAAGGGTGCGAAGGTGATGGAAGCCTTGGCCATCACCGGAAACGTGGATTTGACTCGGTACCGGCAGTGTGCATTCCTTAAACAGCGCTCGAATTCAGCGGGAAATTGTGTTTCTGAGTCTAACTTTCCCGCCTGGGCGCTGAGCGTTATGATCATGTACCCCTATTCTCATTTCTGGACTCGGTCCCGAGCGAGTTTCATATTATCGCTAAGGCACAAAAAGATCAAGCAATCACGTGCGCGTGATCGTCAATGCAGTCCAGAAAAATAGCATATGCAAAAGTAATCATCTCACGGCTGGAGTCTGCATGGACATATCATTCCGGGACATCTAGTGAGTTACACACATGTGGATGTACATAGCAGCAAGAAAGCAATAGAAAACTGCAGATCCGATTCTGTAGCGTGCAAATTAAGAAATTAGGCTCATTGCATGCGAAAACAATTAACCGACAAGAGGAGCACCGAAAACAGTTCGTGCGTAGATCGCGGGCAAACACTCACAAAATACTATGGCGGGCCACTATAGCCATAGGGCGGCCGAGTCCTCGGGATATATTCATCATCCAACCTCCGAACCGGCTCCCGAGGGTAATATTCTCCCGCAGGAGGCCGCCCATCCAACTCAAACCGACTCCTCTCTGGACCCGGCGCACCGCGGGAAAGATAACTCTCGTCCGGTCGCGACCGCTTCATAGGCCTCATCCCACTCTCGATATCGCTCGGTCTGCGGAACCCGCTTCGCAATCCCTCAGAATACGCCGGGCTGGGCTCTCGTCGGAAGCCCTCTCGCTCGCGTGCTCGAGGTCCGAATTCGTCTCGGTCTCTATCCCGGTCGTGGGACCACCCAGGCTCCATCGTGAACCGGTCTTGAAGCTTTGGTTTAGGCTCAGGTGCTCGAGTGGCGTCCCAGTCACGCGAGGGCCAGGACGCATCAGGGCGTCGGCCTGTGGGGTCGTATGGTGCAGTGTATCGTGTAGGACTGGTCAAGTCGGGTACCGACTGAGGACGATAGCCAGCATTCGGATTGACTGGAAGGCTGGACGACGAGAACGAGGTTCGCTCAAGAGCTGTTTCATGGCGCGGAGGGCTCGCACGCGAAACCGGGGCACGCGGTAACCCGCGGGAAGAGAGAGCCCATGTGCCATCGCGGTCCAAGTCAAAAGCTCCACTATTTCTCGAGCTTGGACGATCCGCAAAGACGGTCGATGAGCTTGCTGGCCGCAAGTCAAAGCTGCGGGCCTCGTTTCGGCGAAGCAAGCCAGGATAGTCATCCATCGCTTGCCGGTCGGCAGCTCGAGATGCCGAAGTTTCACGAGGAGGGGATCCACGAGGGGGCGAAGAAACTACTGGACGTGGGCGCGTCGGTGCCGGTACAGGGTCATCATAAGGAAGATACTGAGGACGGATATCTCGGGGTGGACTGTAGTCTCTTGGGCGTTGGGGCGGAAGGTATCTTCCCAAGGGTGGCGAAGCGGGCCGGCTGAATGACGTGGCCTGCGAACGACGAGGACTTTGGCGGCGACTAGGCGGTGGGGGAAGACGATCCTTGGCTGTATCCACGGTGGGACCACGGCGCGGGCCACTAGGACTGGCTTCGCGGACGTGCATACTCGGAGTTCGCGACGGAGGGGGCAGGGTGTTCGTCCGTGGCACATACTCGGGCTCTCGAACAAGCAGGTCCTGTGATCCCGTTCCTCGACGACTGAGGCTCTGAGTCTGACGAGGCGGGCTCTTGGGTTCTGGTCTCTCCTCTAGACGAGACCCAGGTCTCCGGGTTTTTTCTTCAATTGACCCAATCATTTTGACTCGAGCTTTCTGGTGTCGGAGGTAATCAGCTTTATTGCCATATTTAGGATCATACCCAGATAAGTCAACGCCATCCCCAGTTTTACCAGAGGTGTCTGCGTCGGCTCCACTTTCAGATGTCGGCACAGTAGACGTAGTGACAATAGATGCGAACGAGGACAGGGAGGATGAGGTCGGATCTTTGCTGAGTACTTGGGATCCAGCAAGCTGATGTGGTGGAGATTCACGTTTGATGTCGATTATTGACTCGGTAGTTTGTTGGGCCATGTCAATGACGGTTGAGGCATCCGATGCACTGCGCCCACGCCCAATGTCTATGGTTGATGTTTAGCGCGGGGCGCTGGAAAACAATAAACGACGCACGATTTGTGGCTTCAGGTTCGATCGGACTCAGTAGAGTGTATCGACCAAGAGTATAAGCTGAACCGGAGGTCTTGCTTATGATTGGGTCACAAGGAGACTCTCCTGAAACGCCTTCCCCAGAATCCTTGGAGGCTATACGAGTTTGGTCGGGCTCGCCGTTTTTCATCTCGATGTCATGCGAGCGCTTGTCCACTGCGGATTCGGCCGCTCCCTCACTGCTGTCCCGACCATTCACAGCCGAGGCAATCGATGTAATGCTAGTGGGAGGACCATTGTCTTGCAAAGAGGGGTTTATTTGCTCGGCCAGTACCGTCCCCTCGGGCAAGTCGAGTCGCGACGCGGGGCTTGTAATATGTGAAGAAGAAGTTGCCAGTACAAGATCTTGCAAGTTGGATAAATCTACGTTTGCTTTGAAGTACGGATGTTGACCTTCCAAAATGGCAAGCTTTAGTCGTCGAAGTATTGCCACATCATGAGAATCCGTAGCTTGGGATCCTGCGCTTGCGTCATCCAAAAGTCCAAGAGATGATCCAGGTAGTTGTTCAAAGGGAGGAGTTGTTGTTTGTTGCGTGCCGGTCTGGGAGTAGCTATGCGGATTATCCTGATCTGAGTGGGCGGACATTCCCGAGGATGCGAAACTAATGGTGGGAATAAGTTGTCCTGCGTTGGGGAATCGAGGATCCAACACTGATCGCAGCTTCAATCTTCAAGAGAGGACACAACCACGAATGCTTTTAACTCACGGAGCAAGGGTATCAGTGTTCTTTCTAGATCCGGAAAGGTGGGTGCAGATTTGACACCTAAGGCTAGCGTAAGATTAGTCTGGGTTATGACGGCATTTGAACGGTACCGACCTCAAGTCAATAATAAACGGGCAAGACAGAACGCAGGGGAAGGCCTGGAAATCGGGCCAATAGCTTGGAGCGGGGGTAGGATCGGGGTGGACGGGGACTAACTGGTATATGAGCTGCAACGTTGCTTGCGCGTGCTAGCTGTCAAGCCGAAACAAATTCGCAAGAGAATGAATCCAAAGTATGAGGTAAAGCAACAAGGGTACTGAGGGCCTCTGGTGGCTCCAGACAATTCAAGTGGCACGACAATGTCTTGTAAAAAGCTGATTTGTTCAGGCGGAATCGAGCTGACGCTCTGGCGGCAACAAATTTGTCACACATTAGGGGAGGCCGCTCGTCACGTGACCCAGCCACAAATACCACCCACCAATGGGATCGTTGAATTGTATGCTATCAACCATGGTAACTTTCTCGATCTTGCCCGCACTATGTCCTATCATAACAGTAATATACCCACAACCAATCGCATTTGGCGCTCAAGTCTCGTCTAGCTGTTGCGAGCCACGTGTCAGAGCTGTTGAGAAGCTGGTGCGTTAATCACGTACCCCCGGCATTGCCTGCCCTGTAATTATTCCGCCGATGCGATCCAAGGCACAAAATCCCTCGCATAGGTCTCCTTTGCCCCCAAAACATTATAAGACCTGTTCCCACGAGTACTTGTATCTTGAAAACTGTGCTAGGACGAGCGTTGTGGTCTATCCCTCCGAATGAACCACCCCCTCATACAAATTTGTGCACCAAATATTATCAGTTCAGCCCAGTAATTTCTTTAAATATGCTAGTAGGAGGGTTGGCCAAAGCTTCAGTGGCGGTCGTAACGGGCGCAGGACAAGGTACGCTGTTCCCCCACTACCGAACGCTAGGCTCAGTAGAAATTTTAGGTCTAGGCAGAGCAATCGCGCTAAGTAACGTTACCCCACTCATATATCTTGTGCCTCCACTCACAAACAAAAATTCCGCAGAGCTCGCCTCAGACGGCTACTCGGTCATCCTCGGCGACCTTCCAAAGAGCCAGCGTGCCCTGTCATCCGTTCAGCAAGAGTGTTCGCACATCCACAACACCCTTCCCAACAAGGCTGGTCTCGGATCACTGTACATGGCATGCGACGTGACTATAGAAGAACAGGTGGATGCGCTGGTCGGTACTGCAGTGAACGAGTTTGGCCAGCTTGATGTGGTAAGTGATTGCACGCTACCAGAGTGTTGCATTTATCCATAAACCGTGGCGATTTAGATGGTTGCAAATGCTGGGGTTGTCAAACTAGCGTCCCTTCTTGAACGTGCGCCCAATAACAGTACTTTTAAGTTAATATGTTACTCACCCACATTATTACTAGTACCTGGTCGTGACCTCGACAGCGTATTCAACGTCAACGTCAAGGGCCTGCTACTAAGTTATCGCGCTGCGGCTCGGGCCATGATACCAACAGGAGGCGGGAGAATCATCGGTGCCTGTAGCGTGGCTGGCAAATTCGGTACGCCTTATCTTATAACCGGCTAAGGGATTATGCTCAACTCGTACGATTTGCGTTCAGCCGTCCCTCTATTCGGGGCCTACTGCGCAAGCAAAGCTGCCGTGCAAAGCATAACGCATACAGCCGCCAAAGAGTGGGCCTCTCATGGGATCACCGTGAACGCTTATGCCCCCGGTCCGATTGATACAAACATGTGTAAGTACGGCGCTATTTCGATGCTTTCTCCATAATTAAGCTTGGACAATCCAGGGCGCAAAGACGTTATGGGTGGGAACGAGACGCATCCAATCGACAACATGGTGCGTTTTGCACCCGAGTGTTCTCTTGGGCAGCCCTGATGCCACATCCTGCACTACCAGGTAATCCAATTGACACCAACGGCAAAGAAAACCACGTCGGAGCAAGTTGCTAGTCTTGTCTCCTACCTAGTAAGCCCTGCTGCGCAGAACATAACGGGTAAGCCGTATCGCCTAACCAGATGAATACGATCACAAACTTTCAAGTCACGAAAGGTCAATGTATTTCTATTGATGGCGGGATCACTATGAGCTAGCCCCTGCAATTAGCCAAGTCGTGTTATCTACGTACCGTCACTTGTCTTAACCTACGTGAATATCAGTTGCCTTTTATTCATAGAATGGCTTCGTATCTAAGAGTTTCTTTTAGCATATAGTTACCGAAATCCAGCGTAATAATACAAAGTCTATGCATGTACCACCTGTGGTACGTATTCTATGTAGACGAGACATCTCACTCGGACATGTCCTTTATCACCTTCTTCTCTCCGTCCGCCAGCCCTCTCACAAAGCCCTTCCTGTACCCATCTACTTCCCCATCCGACAACGCCTGGGATGTTAAAAGCGCAACAATGTTGTCTTCCATGTACTGCGTCGCAAACCCGAGCCTAGACCCTCCAAATTCGCCAAACGCCACTGCAGCCGCATATCCATCTTCGTACCCTTTGTCCTTGTTTCCATTGGACTTGATATATGCGGCTCGTCGCGCCGCGGTAGAGCCTGATCCAGTAGTCCAGGCGTATATCCCAAACATGCGCTTGATGCTCGTACCCAAGCTCGAAATGGTCGAGTAGTTCGAGCCCTCGAGAGCGTGAGAAGGTGTATTGTCGGTATCGGGGACAACGCTTGCGGCCATCATGTCGTCGACATCAGGTGGGGGTGGGCCAAGAGGTGTGGGCCAGCTGCTAGTGGGATCCTTGGCGGTGCGGTGTATAGTTGCATCTAGCTGCGGGTCCTGGACAGGCGTAATATTGTCGATTGGCTTGGGATGGTCATGAGCGACCGTGTTCCTAAGAGAAGGGTCGAGAGACGAGGCCGCCAGGGGTAGACCCCCGTTTGTCTTATCGCTCGGCTCGAGGTTGACGTGGGCAGGTATATCGGTTTGAGAAGTTGCTCGTGGGAGATTCTGTTGAATGCTTTAGCCACAACGGACTCGCTAGGTCAGTAACACCTACCATGTCCAGCACACCCCCCAGCACATCCTTCACTGTTCCGAGCAACCCTACTTCACTACCATCATCACCGCCTTTCTTTGTTTCCGGCATGTCCCATACTGAGAGCTTTGGAGGCAGACTCCTTCCCACCGCCTTCCGGAAGCACCATCCGTCTTCGCTCTCGCAGTTCTCCGTCTTGTAAGACCAGAAGCTCCACCCCGCTGTCTCACGTAGATACACATTTGCCTGGCTCGTACAAAACGACTTGCGAGCAGCTAATGGTTTCTCTTCTGACGAAAGGGACTGGGATGTGAGTGCGCAGGACCACTCATCGATAACCAAGTTGTGCCGGGCTCGTTCGGACGCAGAGGCAAGCGCAGACTTGATACCTGCGTTAACGTTCGATATGTGGTCCTCCGCTGACGTAGAAGCGTCTGAGGGGCTGAAGGGAATATAGGGTCAAGTTCTAACAAGCACAGAGACTGCGAAAGCAGCTTACGTAAAGACAAAGTACGAGTGGTGGTCCTGCACCACGAAATCCTTCCGACCTCCTACGAACTTGGCAAAGCGTTCCAGGTTGAACCCGTCGTGAATGTAGAACGGAAACTTGGCTGCATCTGGCGATAACTTTCGCAGTTTATCTATGGTACGTCCATCTGGCGATGGAGATGAGTGAATGGCACGGGATAGAATCGAGAGTGGCCAACTCACAAAAGTCCGGCAGCGAGGCAACATTACGCGGTTCGTTCAGTATCTGTATCCCAACCACGTTCGAGATCGGCACTAGCTGTTTGGTCAAATACACCAGTACATCCGTCGTCTTCTTCATGTTCTCGTTGTCGTCAAACAGGGTCATCTGCCCATCGCTAGTTCCGGAATGCGATTGACCTGTAAGAGCAGGTAAACACCAGCAATGTTAGATTGAAATGGCTACCCCACCATTTTGACTACCAACTGCCCCATGAAGGTCGACCAGCACACCGATATTGTGTTTTCCAGCCCAGTCAATCGCCCTCAGCACACGCGGCCACGACCGTTCATACACCGATGCGACCTCCTCGAACGGCGTGCCCTGACAATACTGAGACCCCAGCGACCAGTACCCAATTGGCAGGCGAACAGTGTTGACCCCTGTCTTCTCAAGCCATGCAAAGTCGTCCTCTGTGATCCACGTATCCCAGTGGCGTTCGAGCACTGAGCGTGCAGAGGCCGGGTTATCCCATCCGCTTGCGATGTCTAGCTCGGCCGACTTGGCTCCGTTCGCACACTTGACGAGCGACGGCTTCATCCAGTTCTCCTGTACGAACCTGCCAATATGTGAGCAATTCGACATATAGAAACAGAGGCCCAGGCATACCAGCTCCCTAGGTTGACGCTCAGCTGCTTGCGGTATCGATATATCCTAGCCTTCTTCTCGTCGTAGGGGGGAAACTCGGGCGGTCGGATGTTCGGTGCGTCATAGTCTTCGACTTTACACGATGTACCCTGGGTTGTTATAATGTCTTCGCTCCCAGCCAAAAACTGGTTCCCGAGTTCAAGATTGGTCGCATCCGTACGTTTGTTGTAGCGAGTAGATAATTTGGGAGGCGGATTGTACGATGCCTGCTGAAGGGATAAGGCTGCAACGAGCGTTCGAGTGGCAGTGGTCGCCGAGACAATCATGATTGTAAATGTTGTACTGTAGATGGATGGAGAGTGTGTTCAAGTGAGATCGTCGCTAGCCGCAGACCTCGTTTTGTTAAAGGAAAACATTACTCCTGAGCACGAGAGCAATTCAGTCACGCCGCGGCATATCAACATTCTAGAACCAGTTGAATTAGGGGCCATAGTAATTTAACAGTCAGTACTAGATGGGTACATTTAAATTAATTTTAATGCCCGAGAGGTGTGCAGTGCCGAGTCTAGACTCTTTTTCACGAAAAGACCAGAGCTGAGTATGTCGCGGTTGTGGTTGAACGCAGAATTAGTCGTGGTTGTGACCCAGGGTAACGTATCGCGTGACTAAACACACGCTCACAAACTGACCACAACCCCAGCCACCCCCTGTAGTAGGAGTACGATCGGTTTCCCTCAGCTGGATATCCTCCGTAATGTAGCTATCGAATCTATACGCTCAAATGGGTGAACATGAATCGCATGTAAAGTGCACCTCGGATGATAGGAGTAGTGCAACTAGGGTTAATTAATGCCGGGTGTAGAACTTATTGGAATCCAGGTTGATTGTGCTGAGATGATCCAAATTTGTGGGAAACCTAAATTGTAAGAAATTAAATGATTATGGGTTAATTGACGACTTGCTGAGGGTGCCGCTATCTTGCCCGCCGAAAGACCCGGTCCTATTAGTGCCTGTTGATTCCCTTGGACGCTTACAGCCGTACGCGCGTGTTCTTTCCCGATAACCAATTCGTTATATCATCAATTAGTGGTGTATACTACTTGGTACAACAATCAACCAGATCCAATGTAGACCCAATAAGTTAAAGGAATGTGCCCGAATGTCCCAATTGACTTAAACCGCCCCTGGACCACGAATAGAATTGTCTTCCGCATCGTATTCCCCCTTGCCAGTACCAGTATAACTCGCTCCAATACTCTCTCCAGACAGACGCCCTTCACTCTTTTCCGGCACGGGCGGAAGACGCGCACAATCCTCAAGCTCATACGTCTGCGCTCCCATATGCGCAAACTTGGGGGTTGAAGGAAGTGAAATGACATAAGAAGGTTCGCCCTTTGCGCATGATACTTGTTGAGTGCGTGTCGCGTGGACACTGATGCTGATACCCTGGGGCGCATTTGAAGACGTGGATTTACGGCGTAACTTGATCGGGGGAAGGACGCGCCGGGTGGCAATGAAGAGAGCTGAATTGACGAAACCTGAAAGCATGAAGACAACAGACTAATAACAATTTAGTACAAAGGTATCCAACCTACGAAGTGCGACTCACCGAAAACATTTTGACTGGGAACGGAACCTCAGCACCCGAAAATTCTGCCCACCTGGAAGCAGCGATGGGCAAAATCTTGGCGCATACAGGTTAGGGCCGGTTGGGAGTAGGAGCGTGCGGGAATAGACTCACCAACACGGTATAGGATACTGGATACCACATTAATTGCCAAGCTATTGTCATAGTGTTCGACTCCATGACGGCGCGACCCGCTTCGAGATTCCACGCGCGAGATGAAGCTACGCTGAGAATCCGGATTTTGTAACCCTCTGCGATCAAGTTCCCTCGCAGCCGGAAGAAGATCATAGTGTATATCACCAGCGAAATGAACGCAGACACAAACATCTATGCTTAGTGAGTACGAGGGACCGACAAGCCTGAAGTTGAATTGCACATACAAAGAGATATTCAAGCACAAATCTCTCCGTTGAGTAACCGCTGGTAATCCAACACCAGTACCCTTGTTATATAGGTTGGTAAATTCGCACGAGCCACTCTTTGAATGGCGATAAACTCACCTGATATCCCAAAGTAGCCACCCTTTTCGCTTGATTGAATTACCGTTGGACCAACGGCAACAACCGCAATGATTCCAGACCACACGATGGCCAATGTAACGAAGCAAGTCACATGACTGATATGCGAGTTAAAGAACTAAGACGATAACACTGTTCAGTAAAGACGCGTAAAGCAGCGTAGTTTGACTTACAAGCAGCCGGAATGTGTGAATCGCAATAACGGCAGACCACATAGCTGTGCCCACATCCGAAAACTGTTTGATGGCAGCTTGTGCGGTGCAGAAGCGTCCAATGGAGATATGATGGGCGGCAACCCATCTAATGTTCATAATGCCGCCAATAGATTGTGCCAAGTCGGCAGTCATCAGTGAGACTGTCGTTTACAAGATCCACAAGAAAATTCAGCATTGCCGATGATATGGGGAAATGCATCGGGACTTACGAAAGTAAGCACCGATATGTGTCCTCAAGAACGGCTTATCAGTCGGCCCTCGTCCTGTAATTGCTACCCAAGCCAGTAGGGACAATAACGTGACGACGGAGACAAAAGATATGAAGGCTGCTACGACCGAGGCCTAGTATTGCAATTAATTAAATATGGATGGTCAGCCGATCGGCGCTATTACGGGAGTCAATGCAAACGCATACCGTCACACCATGGCCCTCGTACGGCTCGTACCAAAAGGTAGTATCTGACATATTAGCCGAGCGGCAGGAACTGCGAGAGGGGGAGGTAGCAACTCGAGAGCTTGTCGACCGCGGTCGTAGTTATCAACGATTTGTGGGGGCCACCCGTCAGGAATCACGCGGCTAAGCGCGGATTCGATCAGTCACGAGGAGCACCCGGCGCTCCTAGTGGAAGGCACGTTAATACCGCATACGAATTAGTTGGATCGTAGGTGCACCAGGTTTTACCTGGGTTTGGGTCGGGACTGCTCCCGAAGCGGTGGGGACCATGCGGACAGGTAACCGAAATTGAGTAGCTCGTAACGAATCTCGCTTAGATATTGTACTCTCGACACCCGAGGTTGAAACTGATGACGATCGTCACCAGTTACCTGCCGCGCCACGTGTGTGCTACCTATTCAAGCAAGCTGTACCTTTGGCCGGGGCTCAAGAAGTGCTGAGCACCGAGCGCAGCTATCGGAAAGTTTGCCTTTGACAGATGAGATAAGTGGACTGCATCTCCCGAATAGCATAGGCCGCCGACTATAACCCGTCTGGAGCTACAGCCGAACTAGTGGAGAACCCAATAGCTTATCGACCAATTACACTTGTCGCTTGAGCCAAGGCACGCCCACGTCAGACTCTAACAAGATTAGGACGACATTTTCAATAGTCACATTACTAAGTAATCTCCACACTTACTCATTTCAACGATCTCGGTCTCCTCGCGTGGCCGTTCCTGAGACTCCTTGTGGGGCATCTGTCGGGACCGCCGGTGCCTTGGGTTCACTCCAGCATGCACGTGGAACATGGAGCCCTCGGGAAATTAAGAAGGGGAGTTGCAGTCCGTGAAAACCGAGTGCGAGTGGCACACTACTCGCCCGCCACCCATGTTTCAAGCATACGAGTCGGGCCTGTTGACCGACAGGTCTCGAACTTGCAAGAGAGAGTCACAAAAAATTTTGACATCGGAAACGCCCTGAAACTTACTGCCATCAACGCATATCACCGAGATAACAAATGCCGCATTCATCCGTGCACGCGCCGATGATCCGATCCTTCAACCGATTTTTAACCAGCTCTGAACTGGATTTGGACACGAATCATATTTACACATATAGCCGATGATTGGAATTGGAAACTTGGTTCACCTGCACACAAATGTTCAAGGCTAGGCACAAAGGATTAATCAGACCGTCTAGTCGCAACCCAGGACGGGCATCCACATCCTCCGGAGCGGCGACCGTGACACGACCATGCGTAGGTCGGCTACTCTAGCAGAATAGACTCAAACGCAACGCCAACGGCAATCGAAATCACAGTCGTTACCTGTCGCCCAACAGTTAAGCTTAAAATAGACAAAACGGCCGACCGGGAGCCGAAACACCAATTTATTCTATTAAAGCACGTTAGGCAGAAATGCTGAGTCATATGGCTGGCTCCTTAGAGCATCAAAGTAAGCACCAGATGCGGCGCCGAGGGCTGAGCCCGCCGTGGGAGCGGCCTGGGCTGGTCCAACCAAAAAGCATACTTCGGAGACTGTAACTACCGAAATGTAGGTTAGGATATATGCACAGAATAGAGGAATAACTTAACTGAAAAGTACCATGGCACACGGAACGTAAGGTTGATCCAACAGTTTACAATACTACTAAAGAGAGAAAACTAACTATAGAATAATATTTGCGTAGCGCCCCACAACTCAAATTAAGCCTGTCTGCTCTTCTCAGAGGGACGATCCAGAATAACTAGCCTTATGGCAAGGGCATTCGCGAGCTGTGCTCCACATAAAGATCCAGTGAATTACTCTCCGGCTAGAAAAGTCGTGCGATAATCATGAATAATACGCGCGCATAGAGTATTTCAAAGAAAAATCCCAAACAAACAACGGAGATTGCTGAGGCGCAGTACTCTGGGCGAGCCACATTAGTAGCAAGAGTTGTCATGACCGAGGTGAAGAGCGTGACGACCCCTACCAAATGTGGCAACTTACTGGCAAAGATTTTATTGTAGGCAAGAGCGCGAGTCCAAGGGTGAAGACACGAACAAGATATTCAAGAGCAGGAGCTAGCGTCGCCGGACAAGGACCTGTAGTGGAGTAATGAGTGCCAGACCAGTTGCATTCCCAGGATATCGTAAGAGCTACCAAACTTTGTGTAAAAGCTGTACTTACCCAACTTGCACAAGTACTCAGCGAATCAAACTTCAACTATATCATCGATACAATTCCCTATAGGCATGAGCTCGACGCGCCAAAGATCGGTCGATAAAGGTTGGATAAAGGTACAAGCTGCCTACAATCACCCGGAATAAGATATAGCCGACCACAAGTCGAGATTCGCTTACTCCGCGTACTACCCGTCTCAAACTAACCCAAAGGAAAATCGTTTATCCGGGTCATGTCGTACACGAACGGAGACAGGTAGAAATCAAAATTCGAGTTTGTAGTCAGCTCAGCTGGGCCCGCCTAGGAGCGCATAGTCGGGGTAAACTCCCTGTTGGTAGGCTTCTCACCCTTTCCTGGTGGTTCTGCAGTGGCCGGACCGTAAAGTCAGACAGGACACAAACCATAAGAGGGCAACGGCACTTACCTTGCAGCTCAGAGTAGATGCAATTATCGAGCGATGCTCCCCATACCAGGTCCTGGAGCTAGCGGATGTTACCACCCCCAAAGCCCGAGGCGAAGCCACTCTGCCATGTTACACCACAAAAGTGCAATAATTGGCCTGACTTGCACGGTTGGTGACTCGCCTTCCACACATGCCAAGCAGACAGGGCCTTACTGAGCAAAGTGGCTCATAGGAGTTCCTGCCGCCAGCACGCTCCCTTACGTGTCCGACCCAGGATTGGGATAGACTCGAGTGGTACGTGGGGTTGCAAACCCGTCACCTCGTTCTATAAGAGCACCGATGAGAGGGAGTGGTTGAACACGAAAGCTAGAATTTCTAATACCACAGCTTTTGCCCAATTTAAGCCAGACCTCTCCTGAGTGCTGGATCAACGGTGCGATATGTTGACTCATACTCAAAAGGGGAATAAATGGTCTATATGCATAATTTAAACCTTCTGCCTGACTTGGCGCTAGATGCTTGCATTCCATCATGTAGATCGGCGCGGTGGTGTACCCATCACCCGCATATACCTCTATTTTCTGGAAGGTCTTCACCACGTTCTCCCGCGCCGCTAGAAGTACTTCCACAATTGTAGGAACTCCGTCAGTCAACCCACTGCTGCTGCCTTGACCCAAGGGTTCACGCACATCTTAGCATCCTCCGAGCGCATGATTCCCTTTGGGGGTGAAGGCTCTCGACTTCTGAACGCAGCAGTCGAAGCAATAGTCAGCACTACGATCGGTTGGGCGATCACCATTGAGTGGTTTAAGCCAGATTACGACGCGAATGGTTAATAAATATGCAAGTATATGCTCCCGTAAACGACTCCTTGCCTATCAGCTACATACCGCCATAGGAACAAGCACAGGTATTAGAGAGCGTAGTGGTCATTCAACATATGCCTTGCTCCACTTTCAGCCCCACCCGTCTCGATGTTACTCAGGCACAAGAAAATTTCTCGATTTCACACGAGACCGTTTCCATGTATAACGCGTGTCCCGG